>CAUYON010062988.1:0-14630 GCA_963573935.1 Arctocebus calabarensis | reverse complement strand
GGTTCGAATCCAGCCTGGGCCCGCCAAACAACAATGACGGCTGCAACCAAAAAAAAATGGCCGGGCGTTGTGGCGGGCACCTGTGGTCCCAGCTACTTGGGAGGCAGAGGCAGGAGACTCGCTTGAGCCCAGGAATTGGAGGTTGCTGTGAGCAGTGAGGCCATGGCACTCTATCCAGGGTGACAGCTTGAGGCTCTGTCTCAAAACAAAACAAAACAAACAAAAAAAACAATAAAAGAATAAAAGACCAGCCTGAGCAAAAGTGAAACCTCTGTCGCTACTAAAAGTAGAAAAAAATATTAAAGGGCCAGGTGAAGTGGGTCAGTTCTGTATCCCATCACTCTGGGAGGCTGAGGCCGGTCTGTGCTCAACAGACCTACTGTTTGAGCTCAATAGGTCTGTCTGGACCAGCCTGAACAAGAACAAGAGCAAGAGCAAGACCCTGTCCCTAAAAATAGTCGGGTGTTGTGGTGAGTGCTCCAGTTACCTGAGAGGTTGGGGCAAGAGGATCTCTTCAGCTCAAGAGTTTGAGGTTGCTGTGAGCTATAATGCCACGGCACTTTATCAAGGGTGACAAAGTGAGACACTGTCTCAAAAAAAAGACAGCAAAAAATATTAGCCAGACTTTCTGGCCCAGGTGTGTAGTCCCAGCTATTTGGGAGGTTGTGGCAGGAGGATCACTTGAACCCTGGAGTTTGAGGTTGTTGTGAACTAGGCAGTAGCCCTGGCACTGTTGCCTGGGCAACACAGTGAAACTCTGTCTCAAAAACAAAAGAAAGGCTTGGCTCCTGTGTTTCAAGCGGCTAAGGCACCAGCCTTATACACCTGAGCTGGTGGGTTCGAATCCAGCCTGGGCCCGCCATGCCCTGGCCCGCCATGCCCTGGCCAGCTAAACAACAATGACAACTGCAACCAAAAAAAAAAAAAAAAAAAAATAGCCAGGCGAGTGGCTGTACTCCCAGCTGCTTGGGAGGCTGAGACAAGCGAATCCCTTAAGCCCAAGAGTTTGAGGTTGCTGTGAGCTGTGACACCGTGGCACTCTACCCAGGGCAACAGCTTGAGACTCTGTCTCAAAAAAACAAAAACAGGTGAGCAGCGCCTATGGCCCAGTGGGTAGGGCACAGGCTCCATATACTGAGGGTGGTGGGTTCAAACCCAGCCCCAGCCAAACTGCAACAAAAAAATAGCCGGGTGTTATGGCTGGCGCCTATAGTCCCAGCTGCTTGGGAGGTTGAGGCAAGAGAATCGCCTAAGTGCAGGAGTTGGAGGTTGCTGTGAGCTGTGTGACACCACGACACTCTACCGAGGGCGATAAAGTGAGACTCTATCTCTAAAAAAAACAAAAAACAAAAACAAGGTGGCACCTGTGGCTCAAATAGGGTGCAGGCCCCATATGCCAGAGGTGGCGAGTTCAAACTCGGCCCCGGCCAAAAAAACTGCAAAATAATAAATAAAATAAAATAAAAACAAAACCAAAACATTTTCTCAGAAGGTAGATCTCACGTTTAGTGTTCTTACCACAATTTTTCTTTTCTTTTTTTTTTTGAGAGAGTCTCATTCTGCTGCTCTGGGTAGAATGCTGTGGCATTATAGCTAACAGCAACCTCAAACTCTTTGTCTCAGGCAATCGTCTTGCCTTAGCCTCTTGAGAAGCTGGGACTACAGGCTCCCGCCACAATGCCTGGCTATTTTCTTTAGAGAGGTCTCACTTTTGCTCAAGCTGGTCTGGAACACCTGAGCTTAGGGGATCCAGCTGCTTCGGCCTCCTAGAGTTCTAGATTATAGGCATAAGCCACTTTGCCCCAGCCCTTACCACAATTTAAGAAAGATAGACAGAAAGAAAGAATCCTTCAACAGACAGTCCCACTATTCCAAGGTAAGGGGGAAATCAGAAATCAGGGTCTGAGAACTAGGGATTTTGTCTGTGAGTTGACTATAGTTGCAATAGCTATGATAGGTGTTCAACAAGCAAGTGTTGGGTGAAAGAAGGAAGAAAAGAAGGAAGGAAGGAAGGAAGGAGCATGTCTGAGAACAGACTGTGTGGTGTGGGGAAAGTGCAAAGGAATGTGAAAGTCCCACAGTCTTAAGTATAGAGTGATACCATTTAAATAAGGCTGAAAAACATGAGTCATTGATTTACATGGTTTCTGAATATGTGGGCAGTGAAAGTGTCAGAATCAGTATGGCAATGACCTCACCAGTTTGAGGAAGGGTTAACTTGGGGAGGGAGGCAAGAGAATGGAACAGGAAGGAGCTTCAGTTGTCTCTGAGGATTTCATTTCTTAAAATGTTATGCAGCAAATATGTCAAAATGTTTAGATTTGTTAAAGCAAGAGGTATGGCTATATATATGTACATATATTGTGTAATATTTTTTTTTTTTTGCAGTTTTTGGCTGGGGCTGGCTTTGACCCTGCCACCTCCAGCATATGGGGCCAGCACCCTACTTCTTTGAGCCACAGGCACTGCCCCTGTAATAGTTTTTTTTTTTTTTGAGACAGAGCCTCAAGCTGTTGCCCTGGGTAAAGTGTCATGAAATCACAGCTCACAGCAACTTCCAACTCCTGGACTCAAGCGAGTCTCCTGCCTCCGCCTCCCATGTAGCAGGGACTATAGGCAACCGCCACAATGCCGGGCTATTTTTTGGTTGCAGCCATCATTGTTGTTTGGCAGGCCCCAGCTACTTGGGAGGCAGAGGCAGGAGAATCGCTTGAGCTCAGCAGTTAGAGGTTGCTGTGAGCTGTGATTTCACAGCACTCTACCCAGGGTGACAACTTGAGGCTCTGTCTCAAAAAGAAAAAGAAAATTTCCTTTGTGAACCCTATTGGCAGTTCCTGCGTTGGGAAGGTCCCTGGTGTCCCTTCCCTTAATGGGGCTGCCCAGGGAGCCATCACAATGCTAGGAGGAAGCTGCAGCCCTGGGAGTTCTGGCCCCAGGGGGCCTATAGACCTAAGAGCCAGCTTGAGACACCCGACAAAGTCAGAGAATGAAAGAGGCAAAGTGTAAAAATTAGTTCTGAGTTTGAAAGGGGTTCTGTAGTTTCCAGGTTGTGACCTCATTCTCTATCCCCAAACCTATTTTTCTTCTTATGCCCCCCCCCTCCCCACCAGTCCAGATACTTGGGAGTTAACTTGTCCTTTCTAAGATCATCACATTCAATCAGCCCCTCATTCCACCTTCTCCACGTGGCTCAGGGAAGACACACTGCAAGCCTCTAAGGGGGCCTTTGTTAGAAACGAGTTGAAAGGCCCCTCTGGGCATAAGAAGCTTTCTTCTTGGCTCAGACAGTGCACAGGTGGCATTCATCTTCCCAGGTCCCCTCCTCCTAAGACGCAGTGAGGAATGCACAGGGACCTGCTGTGGCTCTGCTCAAAGTGTGGCCGCCTCTGTGCTGCCCTCACTGCTACTGCTTTCATGTGGACAGCTCTCCCCATCTCCCTTCTTCACTGGTGTTCTCCCAGCTGTTTCCAGAATGGTCCCAGAAGTCCTGGTCACACCCCAGTACCTTCAGGACAAAAACTCAGACACTCCACATGGCCCCTGCCGATTGCCATTTCCTCTTTTGTCTCTCCTACCTCCTTCACCTGCAGCTATCCTGGCATCTGCCAGAAAAGCCTCTATTTTCTTCTTCAGAAAAATTAGTTTTGTAGGGCGTATGAAAATCTATCAAATTACTAAAGTTTCTTTCTTTTTTTTTTTTTTTAAATAGAGGAAGATTCTCAGGAAGGAGAAAGTACCTAGGGCACAACAAAGTTACAATGTGGCCTTGATTGGCACCGGTTATTGCTCCCCACAGTGGGAGGAATGGACTGTCCCACTGTTTCTGATTTCTAAGCCTCTGCACCCCCAAACCGGTGCTAGGCACTGGGCGCTGGCTCAGTCACTGCTTGCTGGGTAAGTAGATCAGTACACAAGAAAACGATTGGCCTGGGGCCAGGCTCTTGCCTCTCTGAGTCCCCATTTCTTCATCTGTACAGCAAAGTTGTAGCTTACTAGGGCTGCTATGAGGATGAAGTGTTAGGGGGAAAATGAATCCCAGCCAAGGAGCCAGAAGCCTTCCCCCAGGCCAAGCAGGATGTGGGTGAGGAGGGGAGGGCCAGAGGTTGTTAAAAATGGCTCCAGGTGACTTAGGTCCTTCTCTTTTGGTAGGAAACAAAATTATCCTGTTTATACACATAGAGAACTGGGTGGGAGGGGGACAGATCCCCCCTCCCCCACAAAGTGTCTCTCATAGCGGTTAACCCAGCATGGCCTCCCCGTGCAATTAGCAACTAAACTAGAAGGGAGTACAAGGCCCCTCAGCCCCCCAGGAACCGGCTTTTTTCACTTTAGCTTGTTTTTTTGTTTTGTTTTGTTCTGTTTGAGCCGCAGAAGTATGTGAAGGCCGGGTCTGCGTCTTCCTTTCCCTTTGTACTCCTGGGCCCCGTACAAGGGAAGGACATACAAATGAAGGGTGGCAGGGCCGCAGGAGACAGAGCAGAGATGCGGGGCAGTTTACTCAAGGCGATGTCTCTCCAAGGGCATGGTGGGGGCGGAGCAAGAGACGCGACATCTCCCTGACAGTGCCCTCGAGGCGCGTCAGAAATCTTAGTTCTTGACCCCTCATCGCAAACATTTCAGGGAACCGGTTTCCTGTGTTCCAAGTAGTATTTCCCATGGCTCCCGAAGGGCTGGAATGGTTTCCCTTTGCCAAGCTGCGGGTGCCTGTTTAGTCACAGACGGTATCATCTCGTGTCTCCTTCACTGCAATGTGTCCACCTCTACAACCACGCTGCCGCACAGTGGGTGGCGAGTGAGCGGTTGAGTCTTTTAACCGTGATTGCCGGGTGAGAACAAAACCCACCTCCAGATAATGGGACCCTCCACGGCCTCTTGCACCCTGTCATTTGGATCGCCGGGAACCGCCTTTGTTGTGGGCGACCAACCACAGGCAAAGCGAGCACCTGCTCCTCCAGCCCGTCCTCGCAGAAGGACCCCAGGCTGCGGCGCCCGTAGCTCCTCTCCGGGTCCCTTCTCTCCGCTTTTTGGGAGCTGGGGGTGCGGGGGTGCCCCAGGGCCCTCAGCCAGGGTTCGCCCAGCGCTTCCCCGCTGTCTCTAGGTGCCCAACACCCCACCCGGGACCAGCATTCTTCTCCTCCCCGGGCCAGGCGCGGGGTCTTAGGTTGCATCAAGGGCCTCGTCAGGCACCTCTAGCCCTACGGGGACAGGAGCCTCACTCAGTCCCGGCAGTACACGCCCTCTCTTCCCGATTTCCATTCTAGGGCCACCTTCGCCCCGCAGGGTCAGGCCCCGGGGCCGCAGGCTCTCCGCCAGTCTACTGCACACCCCCTCTCTAGGGCCTGAGTCGCTGCGGCCGCCGCCCTCACCCCTGGCCAGCTCCGGGCAGCCTCGCTGGTCCACTCCTCCTACGAGAAGCCCGGGCTCCCAGCGGTCCCGGGCGGCTCCCGCTGGAGGGGGCGCGGCCGCCCCCGCGGCTCCACCCTCTCGGCGGGGCCGCAGCCATCTGGGGCCCCTGCCAGTCGCGTCTGCTCTGGGGCCCGCGCGGAGCTCGCGACCCGCTCGCACGGGAGGAGGCAGCCCCGGCAGGGACCCCGGCCTTCCCATCGGGCGCTCCCCTGCCTGCGCCGGTGCTGGGAGTCGGGCGCTGAGATGCCCCGAGGGGGCGGTGGCCGACAGCAGAGCCTGGGTGGAAACGCGTCGCAGCCGACGCGGGCGAACCTCGCCACTTCGATGACCCTTCGGGAGTCGGGACCGGAGTCCCGGAGGCTGTGGTGCAGGCCCGCGAGGACGGCGAGGTCTGTGTTCCCAGCGTCCGAAGCGGGCGCGGGCTGCTGAGCCTTGGCAGGGCTCGTTGCCTCCCGCTTTTCCCCCCAGCCCCCCGCGAGCTGGCAGGAGGAAATAGCGTGCGGCCCCTTTAAATTTACCCAGGAGCCCTTAAAGGAGCCCCAGGGGCCCCAGACAGGAATCCCCACCCCGGTCCAGCCCGCGCCGCCGAGCGAGCAGCCTGCCGTCCGTGCGGCCGGCCGCCCAGTGCATGTGCCCCGCGCCCCGGGGCCTCGGTCACCGAGCGCCCCGCGCGGGCTGCCGCTGGCTCCGCGGCCCCGCGCCCCGCCGCCCCGGGGCCCCGCTCCGCAGCGCAGCGCATGGAGCCCGGCGGGGACCACCGGAGCCGGAGCAGCGGCGGCAGGGGCGGCCCCGGGCCAGCAGTGGCCTCGGCACGGGGCCGACGGCTGCTGCCCGCTGGATCGAGCAGCGGCGCAGAGCCGGAGGAGGACGAAGGAGGTAAGACCTGGGACCGGCGGCCCGGCGGGGGCCCCGGTGTGGGGGAGGGGAGGGCTGCGGCTCCGGGCCCCTCTCCGCCGCCGAACAAAGGGGGGGACGCGGGTGGGGTAGCCAGGGGCGCCACCTGGTGGGCGCAGATTGCCGTTGCAGGGCCAGGAGGGGAGCCCCCCGCCCAGCTCCCAGGGTCCGCCCGGCCCGGGGGGCTCGGGCGGCTCCTCTGCTCCTTAAAAGGCTCTTTGCGCCCAGCAGTGGGAGCCAGGTCGGAGGGGCCCAAAGGTCAAGGAGCAGCAGGGCCCCAAGCTGTTGGACTGGCAGCCCCCGCCCCTTTCTCTTTCAGATTCCCAGGTGGTGTCCCTTATCCTGTTGTCTTAAAAGTCTGTCCAGATCCTAGGTCCCCTTCGGGTGCCTTTCCCCAGAGGAGCTCAGCTCGGCTCCGAACTCCGCTATTTGAAATCCGGCTGCCTTTCTTGTCTTGTGGCCTCGTTAAAGACAAGTACCCTCTTTTCTCTACGTTTTCCCTAGGAAAGTGCATAGCTTGTGCCTCGGGGGCCCATCATCACCTTCCCCCACCGCGGGCAGTTTTTAGAGGGATGGGTTCGCCCATAAAGGCAGACACCCGCTCCAGCCCCGGCATTATCTGTTCTAAAAAAAAATTTTTTTTTTACCCTAATTTGTCAGCTATAGAGGAACCATCCCCGTTCGCTCTGGGAAGAGTCCGTTTCCCTGCTGCAGGGTCAACGCCTTAAGACCCGAGAAGGTTCCGTCTGGGCTTGGGAGACTCTGCCTTAATCTCTGGACTCCCCTCCCTGATCCTCCCCTCCTAGAAGCTTCCCAGCCCCTTTTGTTTTTAAAGAACCTTAGCTCCTCCCCCTTTTTCGGCTCTTAAAGGGCCAACCCACCTTAGAATAGCCTGGATCCAGCGCTGGAAGGATGCTCAGAGATCAGCTAGCTATCCAGTGCCTTTGCAGACAAAGAAGCTCAGGCCCAGAAGGCGGACAGGACCCGTCACAGGCCACAGAGCAAGTTAACAGTAAAGCAAGGACTCCAACCCAGATCTAGGGCTCTGAAGACAATAGATTCTTGGATCTACTTAAAAAAATAAAAACTAAAACAAACAAAAAACCCTCACAGCAATGATAGGAGCCCTCTCTGATCCTGTCTTTTGTTTCTCTGACCCTGGGATTTTCCCTCGGGAGAACGACCAGAACCTGCCTGTGTAGCTTATGTACCTAGGAGACCATTTTCTAAATAAAAAGGAGTCAAGACTGTAGGAAGAGTGGGGGACTGCTCTGGGTATCTTTCTGGCAAAGGAAATGCCACTGGGTTAGTTGGGCCTCTCCAGTCCCTGCTCTTCTGATTGCTGGGCATGGGCAGTGGCTGACTCCCTGCCAGAGCAAAAATTAAATCCCCAGAAAGACTTAATAGACTCCAGTGGGTGGTGGCTACTCCCTGCCGCAGTGTCATCAGTAGCCACTCTGGTGGCCCTCCTGACATCTCTTTTCAGGGTCAGTGGCTCCCCCAGACTCTGGGGGGAAGTCTTGATCTGGGAGAAGCTCTTTCCCCTGGAGGTGCTGACAGCTTTGTCTTGGGGATTCCTCCGGTGCGAGAGCTTGTATTTGGGGAACTGACAGTGCTTAGCTCTTCCTAAAATGGGACTCTCAAGAGGCTGTGTTTGAGGCATTATTGGAGAAAGGGTGAAGAACTTTGGGTGCGGCCCTCCTTGCTGGGGCCCCAGGCGGGTGGCTCCTGTGTGTAGCCCTGGATGCAGACAGATGCCCCCTTTGTTCCTCTCAGCCCCCTGCCTGCTCCACTCTCGCCTGCTGCTGCTCTCCTGGCTTTATCCCTGCAGCTCCCGTCCAAAAAGGGCACCTTACAGAGCTGGCCTCCTTGGCTCTCACCTAATTTTTTTAAAAGCGTTAGAGCCAGTTTGCACAGTGCTCTGCATCCTTTTGTTCTTGATCCTTTCTTAAAGAGTCCTTGCTCTCTTTGTAAAGGACTAATGTTTTGGCTCCCTGCTTCTCCTATATCCCTTTTCCTGCCCCTGAACACCCCCACCTTCACCTCCCTTTCTTGGGCTTCAAAATCAAAGCCCTGACTTCTTTCTCTGGAAATCAGAGATTGAAAACTGTCTCTCTTTCCCCTTCTTCAGGGCAAGATCTTCACCTGGAAGGGGGTGCCTTGGGGTCCTGGGGGAATGCCCCCCTGCCCTCCTCCAAGGCCAGGGGATCAGCATCTTCAGGCAGGAAATACTCAGACCACTGTGAGGCCCGGGCCTCAAGACCTGGAAAAAGCCGCATCCCTGGCCGTGACCACCGGCGCTACTACCATGACCACTGGCGGCTGGAGTACCTGATGGACTTCAACCCTGCACGGCATGGCATGGTGTGCATGGTGTGCGGCAGCTCCCTGGCTACCCTCAAGCTCAGCACCATCAAGCGGCACATCCGCCAAAAGCACCCTTATTCTCTGCACTGGAGTCCTCGGGAGAAAGAAGTCATCAGCAACAGCTGGGACGCCCACCTGGGGCTGGGGACCTGTGGAGAGGCTGAGGGCCTGGGGGTCCAGGGGACTGAGGAGGAGGAGGAGGAAGAAGAAGAGGAGGAGGAGGAAGGGGCCAGCCTCCCAGCTTGCCCTCCCAAGGGCCCAGGTAATACAGGTCATGGGGAGACAGAGGCCCAGGTGGCCAGTGGGTCACATGGGAATAGCTTCTCTGCCAACTAGCTGGTCTCTTTGAGGTTACTGCTCCTTCTCTAGGTGTGGTCTGTTTATATGGGAGGACAGTGGGGGGGGGTGTGGCTCTGACATTCCTGGCAGTGTTGTCATTTTGTGCTCTGTGCAGGATCAATGAGAGCAGAGGTTGAGGGACAGGCCTGGGAAGGCCAGGAGTGGGGAGGCCAGGCTGGGTTGCTGAAGGCTTGGGAGGGTGCTGGAAAGGTGCAGCTCAGAAGTCAGTGGGGCAGGGGTTAGATCCTGGTTCTGGGGGAGGAAAAGAAGAGGTTAAAATATGCGAAGGAGGATTTAGGGAGCTGGAGGTAAGATGTGAGGGGAGAGGCAGAGAAGGGCAAAGGTTAGGTCTGGGGCCTATGAGTCTGAGAAGCAAGTGTGAGAGAGGCTTGTGAAGGACCTGGCTGTGGCAGGGAGCTCCCAGAGAGGGCAGTGTCTCAGTTCCTTCCCTCCAACCCTTTCAGGCAAAGCCCCAGCTGGTGGGGGCTGCCCTCGCCAGGGACGAGGGGGCCCAGTGGCACCCCGGGCTCGGCGTCTGCGCCTCTCAGCTTCCCGGAGGGCCGGGGGCAGCAGGGGGCTGGGGGCCCGGCGCCTGGAGAGGAGGCTGAAGGAGTCCCTGCAGAACTGGTTCCGGGCCGAGTGTCTCATGGACTATGACCCGCGGGGGAACCGGCTGGTGTGCATGGCCTGTGGCCGGGCATTGCCCAGCCTGCACCTGGACGACATCCGTGCCCATGTGCTGGAGATGCACCCCAGCTCCCTGGGGCTCAGCGGTCCCCAGCGCAGTGCCCTGCTGCAGGCCTGGGGTGGCCAGCCTGCAGCTTCGCTGTCTGAACTCACCCAGTCCCCACCAGGTGCGAGGCCCATCCTAGGCTGAGGCCCTGTCATGTTAGGGCTGCAAAGTGGGGTCTGTGGCCAAAACTGGGAGGCAGGAACTTTTGGCTGAGGGCTGAAGGCCAGGAACTCACTCCCGCTCCCTACACATACACGTTAGGGCCTCTAGCTTGGGGCTGGGGTGAGGAGCAAGGATGAACCCTTCTGCGTGGGTAAGGGCAACCCAGTCAGTAGGCTGAGCCCTTCTCCCTCACCCCTTCCCCAACAGACGATGACCTCGTCCCCCAGGACCTGACCAGAAAGAGGAGCCGGGATTCGGCCCCGGCTGCTGGATCCTCCTCCTCTCAGGATCTCAGCCCCCCAGACGTAAAGGAAGAGGCTGACTGGGTCCCTGAGAGGCCCAGGCCCGCAGAGGAGGAGGAGGAGCTGGAGGAGGGGGAGAGGGTGGGAGTCCCGGGCAGGTTCCCACCGGGCCTCGACCACCGCCGCCACTACCAGGAGCGCTGGCGGCTGGAGTACCTCATGGAACTGGGAGGCGGCCGGCGCGGCCTGGTGTGCGTGGTGTGCGGGGGCTCGTTGGCCTCGCTCAAGATGAGCACCATCAAGCGGCACATCCGCCAGCGCCACCCGGGCTCCACGCGCCTCGGCGGGCGGGTCAAGGCCCTCATCGCCCAGGAGTGGAGCGAGAAGGCCGCCCATCTGCTGGCACTGAGCCTGCCCTGCCCAGTGTCTCCCCGGGGCCCCGCCGCACCCAGCACAGCCGCAGCCTCCGAGGAAGGGGGAGGGGACGAGGAGATGCCAGAGGAGGAGGAGTGGTGGGGTGAGCTGGTGCGGGTCAGAGCAGGTGGAGAGGGAGAGCGGGCAGGTCCCCAGCCAGACAGGGAGAGAGGGCTGGGCGCTACTGGGGTAGAAGGGAGAATGGGGATACAGGTCGCAGGGCGAAGGTGGGACACCGGGCCTGGCCTGCTCCCCTCCCACACTAGTTCCAGCGCCGCTTTTCCTCCTTCACTCACTAGGCGACATTCCGCTCTCCACTGGCGCTCCGTCGGAGCGGCCCGCCGAGGAAGAGGACGAAGAGGACAGCCAGGAGCCCGGGGGACTCCTCTTGCCGCTGCCACCACCGCCGCCTCCCCCGCCACCGCCGCCCCGAAGTCGGGAGCAGCGGCGGAACTACCAGCCTCGCTGGCGGGGCGAGTACTTGATGGACTATGACGGTAGCCGGCGCGGCCTGGTGTGCATGGTGTGTGGGGGCGCGCTGGCCACGCTCAAGGTGAGCACCATCAAGCGGCACATCCTGCAGGTGCACCCCTTCTCCATGGATTTCACGCCCGAGGAGCGCCAGACCATCCTGGAGGCCTATGAGGAGGCGGCGCTGCGCTGCTATGGCCACGAGGGCTTCGGGCCGCCCGCTCCGGCCCCGCGCGACGGCGGCGCGGACCTAAAGTCGGGCGCCGTGTGCCGGGCGTAGCGGACTCGCGGGCCGCGAGCCCTGTGCGCTGCCTGGCCCTCGGGCTGGGATCCCCTGTAGCCTGTTGGGGGCGCTTCCCAGGGTCCTGGCCACTACGGCGCCCCCCGCTGGCCGGGCCGGGCTGGGCCAGGCCAGGCAGAGACGGGAGCTTCGGTGCTTGGGCGCTTACTTCCCCAAAGTCGTTGGTGCCCCGCGCGTGGCGTACTTTCCTTCGGGCCCCGTAGCTCCGGCCCTCTCCACATTGGGCCCCGCGTTTTCCGAGAAGCCAAAGCGCTCTCCACGTGTGAGCACCGAGCGCTCCCGCGCCGGGCGGGGCGGGGCGGGGACGTTGTCAATCAGTATTAAGGCCGAGGGAGGGGCTCAGGGAGGGCAGGAAGGACGCACGGGCCCGCTCCCTGGCCGGAGGCCCGGCTTTCTACTGCCTTGCAGGCCGCAGGCTCGGCTCCCGGCTCGGGAGCTGCTGGCTGCCCTTTTCTATTTGGTATTCTCGGCCTCTCGGAGGCCCCAACTGCGGACCGGGGGCCTTCTGCGGGAGGCGGGGCCGCGGGCCTCGGGCCGGAGGCGGAGCGATGCGCTGGGGGCCCGGGCGGAGCGGGGCCTGGCTGGGCCAGCAGCGCCAGAGCGCCCCGCGGTCCCACCCTCGCGAGTCGCAGCCACCCCCTCCTGGACGGAGGTCGGGTGAAGGGATTAGCACTTTTTTCCTTTGCTCCTCCTGCCCTGAGGACCTCCGTCTACACCTAAGCTCAGTCGGGCGCTCTGGGTACAGCACGAGGTCCGTCCGAGGCCGGGACACTGGCGGTCCCGGCAGGGGGCGTTCCCTTCCCGCCCCATCCCTGTTCCCCTTTGTGGGGGACGTGCTACCCGTTCTCAGCCCCCAGAGCCCGGGGCCGGGCCTCGGCCCCCCTTTCTCTTCCCCACAGCAACGCCAGCCCTTGTGAGGCGGGGAAGGGGCCCTGCGATCTCCCAGGCAGGTCCGAGAGGGATGTATAGATTCATTCTCCTGTGGAGAACAGCTGGCCCTGAGATCAGGCCCTTTTTGCTCTTTGTATTTTATTTTGAAACCGTATTTAATGCTTTTATATGAAGTGGGGGGGCGGGAAGAGCTGACCCTATCACCCTATGTGCAAATATCTTATTTATTATGCGTGTCAGAGATAAGCTGTGAGGTGGTGGGACCCCAGCAGGCCATGCTGATGTGCTATCTGCTCTTCACAGAGAGGCCGCTGCAGGCACAGGTTCCTTAGTCCTGGAGTCAGAGTGGGCAGGTCAGCTGTGGGACTTGAGGGCCGGGTCTGGAAGGAAAGGAGCCCTGGCAGCAGGGGCCAGGGGCTGCCTTTGTGGATGGGAAAGCAGAGGACACAGTTGAAGCTTGGCTTCTCATCCCTGCATCCCAGGCCGGAGCCCAAGGTTCAGGTCCCTCAAGCCCACTCCTCTTGACTCTTCCTGGTTGGGAGTTGGATTTTATAGCATTTTTATATAATTCAAGATTGTCAGAGTTGGAAGGGAAAGTTTTCACACAACCAGGTAGGAACTAAAACAAGAACTAGAATAAAAATACCAACTCTCAAATCTGTATGTTTTGCACTACACCACACTGCCTCCCAATCCCTGGTAAATAAAGTTTCTTTTCACTGTTAATGCTGCCAAGGGATGACATGTGCTGGTTAGTGTAGTTGTGCCTCCTTGGTCTCAAAGACCTGCACACTTGCTTGGGATGAGTATGCGGAGCTCGGTGAGGCAGCTCCTGGCATAGGCCTGGGCTGGAAGGTGGGGATGGCAGCCTTTCCTCTCCATTGAGAACTCCAGAGATGGGGCTGACTACTGCCTGGTCCAAGGCCTCCCTAGCAGGGAGCAGGGCTCAGTGGCTTTGGGTTGTTGTTGAGGCCAGCAGGAATTCAGAAAGATCCTGAATGGGCCGTCAGTTAACTGAAAAGTGAGCTACAGTGCGTTTAGACCTCCAGATTTTTTGAGACAGTATTAAAAAGCTTGAGAACAGATTTTAGGTGGCACCAGGCTGAGTAATGCCATTCTTTTACTTTCCTTCATGCGTATTGTTTTCAGATCCAGAGTGAGTATTCTTTTTCTACTTTGCCCGCTCAAAAACAGTAGATAGGCAAATTGGGACAGCCAATTCTAATCATCCAAGCCCGCTGCCAAAGTTCAGGTAAGCCAGGGCAGAGATTAGGAATGGTTTTCCCCAATCTGTAGGCAAGGAGAGGCCTCAGCAGGACAGATTGGATGTTTTCACTGAGACAGCCCCAAAGCATGACAGTGGTTCTTCAAAGTGTGGCCCCCAGACCAGCTTAGGAATGTGATAGAAATAGTCTTGCCTCTACCCCCAGCCATCCAGTCTGATAAGTGCTTCAACGACACTGATGTAGCTCAAGTAACGTACACCAGTGACCTGGGAAGTGCTGCTGCAGTTACAGGTTAGAGGCGGGGGTTAGCTGGGCCTCATCCCTAGGTGTGCCTCTTTGGCTTGGGATTCTGACATGAACAGGTGAAATCTCTTCATGAATTTTTTCCTTTTTTTTTTTTTTTGTTAATGGTATGCTTGCTACTATGGCCAATATGTAAATGTTACTCTGAACACATATTTATATACCATGTTACTTAGTGACATTATTCCAACTTTTGTATGCGTGTTTGTGAAGTTGTTTGCATCAGTCATTTAAAGAATATTTCAGCCTAAGTTTCCTAAGAGATATGTTGAATTAATTTTTAAGAATCAGCTTAAGGGTCATAGCAGCCTTAGTTTAGGGGAAGAGCTAAGGACAGGTGACTGCTTGAGTTCTTTCAGCAATGACCTGATGTAGTTCCCATTTTCCATGACTGATTCCCAATTTGAGTGCATCATGGCTGTGAGTGATCCACAGGCTGCTTCATGTGGTAGGCAGGGAACATTCCCAGGCTGGTGTACACTGGGACAACAGACTCCTCTGGCCCTTTCCACTCCTCATGTTTCTCATAAGGTCATCCCTTCAAGGGTCTCTTTTCTTTCAGAAATCAAATGCACAGGTGGAAATTCCATAATCTTGGAAATCCTTAACGGTAACTATTAATTGCTTTTTAAAGCCCCCAAAGTGAGGATAGGGGAGTGGAAGCCTTGTTTGGATATTACTTTCCTCAAACTGTGTATAAAGAATAAAGTTAGCAGAATGACACCAGTCACCATGTTTTGTTTTGTTTTGTTTATTAATACCACATCAACTTGCAGGTTTACAGGAACCAATAGTCAAGCTCCTTAGGTGCTACTGTATTTTTACGTTGCACGCACAGACACGCACACAAAGTTTCATTAGTAATTTTTTCATCTATAGAT
>CAUYON010062984.1:0-31280 GCA_963573935.1 Arctocebus calabarensis | reverse complement strand
CAAAATAACTTTCAACCCAGGATCTTGTATCCAGCTAAACTGAGTTTCATTTATGATGGAGAAATTAAATACTTTAATGACATCCACTTGTTGAAGAAATTTGCCAAAACTAAGCCAGCTCTCCAGGATATTCTCAGACCTATTGTCCATAATGACCAGCATATTTCTCCCTTGCAAAAGTAAACTCACCCAAAACTTTTTATCAAAGTCCAACTTCCACAGCAACAAAAGGATTAAAAATGTCCACTAGATTTTCTCAAGATTTATCAATATTTTCAATTAATGTGAATGGTTTAATTGTCCTCTAAAGAGGCCTAGGTTGGCTGACTGGGGACAAAAACTCAGGCCAGATATCTGCTACATACAAGAATCTCATCTTACCTTAAAAGATAAATATAGACTCAAGGTGAAGTGATGCTCATCTATATTCCAGGCAAATGGAAAAGAGAAAAAAGCAGGCATTGCGATCTTATTTGCAGATACAGTAGGCTTTAAACCAACCAAAGTAAAGAAGGATAAAAACAGACATTTCATATTTGTTAAAGGTAATACTCAATACGATGAGATTTCAATTATTAATATTTATGCACCCAACCAGAATGCACCTCAGTTTATAAGAAAAACTCTAATAGACATGAGTAACTTGACTTCTTTCATCTCCATAGTAGTTGGAGATTTTAATACTCTTTAAGCAGTGTTGGATAGATCCTCCAATAAGAAGCTAAGTAAAGAAATTTTAGATTTAACCTTCACCATTCAACATCTGGATTTAACACACATCTACAGAACATTTCAACCCTCAAAATGGGAGAAAATATTTGCAGGTTATGCCTCAGACAAAGGTTTAATAACCAGAATACACAGAGAACTCAAATGCATGAGCAACAAAAGGACAAGTGATCCCATCTCAGTGTGGGCAAAGGACTTGAAGAGTAAGGTCTCTAAAGAACATTGGTGCATGGCCTACAGACACATGGAAAAATGCTCACTATCCTTAATGATCAGAGAAATGCAAATCAAAACTACTTCGAGATATCATCTAACTCCAGTAAGATTAGCCAACATAACAAAATCCCAACACCAGAGATGTTGGCGTGAATGTGGAGAAAAGGAAACACTTTTACATTGCTGGTGGGAATGCAGACTAATACATTCCTTTTAGAAGGATGTTTGGAGAATACTTAGAGATCTAAGAATAGATCTGCCTTTCAATCCTATAATTCCTTTATTAGGTATATATCCAGAAGATCAAAAATCTCACCATAATAAAGATATATGTACCAGAATGTTTATTGCAGCCCAATTCATAATTGCTAAGTCATGTAAGAAGCCCAAGTGCCCATTGACCCACGAATGGATTAATAAATTGTGGTACATGTATACCATGGAATATTATACAGCCTTAAAGAAAGATGGAGACTTTACCTCTTTCATGTTTACATGGATGGAGCTGGAACATATTCTTCTTAGTGAAGTATCTCAAGAATGGAAGAAAAAGTATCAAATGTATTAGGCCCTAATATGAAGCTAATTTATCATTTTCATATGAAGGCTAAAACCCAATTATAGCATAAGAATATAGGGAAAAGGGCAAGGGAGGGGAGGTACGGGGGAGGATGGATGGAGGGAGGGCAATTGATGGGATCACACCTACTGTGCATCTTAGATGGGTACTGGTGAATTCTTACTAAATATAGAATACCAATGTCTTCATATAGTGATTAAGAAAATGCCATGAAGGTTATGTTTAACAGTTCGATGCAAATATTTCAGACGGCATATGAAGTCAGCACATTGTGCCCCATGTTTGCACTAATGTACACAATTATGATTTAATAAAAACAACAATAAACTATTCTCAAAAAACTTGAAGTTATTCCCTGGGCACATTTCTGTTCTCACTCAGTCGTCATATCAATATATATCTATTTGAGTGGTACCAGGGAATGCAGTTCCATGGAGTCAAGTGAGCTCAAATATTGTCAAAACTTCGGTTAACTTAGTAAAAACAATTATAAAAATTTTGAGATTCAATTCTTTTATATAAAATTTCAGGACCCTATATGTACTCTGTGAGCATGGTATGCTTTTAGCTCAAGTCCTCTTAAATTTAGAGGCTTAGTAATTTAGACCCACCCTAGTGCAACTATGAATACAAAAACAGAAATCTAAGAGGTAATATTTTTAAAGTACTTAGAAATTAGTCTGGCAAGTAGTAAATGCCATATAAATGTTTGCTAAATAAATAAATCTCTTTGGAAATTATGAGTGTCTTTCCAGAAAAACATTATTCAGTTCTTCAAAATTACATGGTATATTTGCCTTGAGAGCTATTTGCCAAGGGAAAATGAGTACAGCTTCTATTCTGTTCTTTGGTGAATAAGTTAGCAATGGTTTGCATAGCCTAATGCATTTTCAAGTCCAGTGGGTCATATTAATAACAAGATTTGACCTTAATCTAGAAAATCCAGCAAGTGGACCTTGTGGCCCTTGGATTCCAAAAATGTTCTTATCAAAGGTTTATTCAGTCAACCATTCCCATGAATATTTATAACACATATACCTTGTATTTAGCTATTTCACACACTGAAATAAATTAAATTTACACACTTTGCTTTGTAGCAAACAGTGTGTTTAGCTTCCCAATGCTCATCTGACACCATCCTCATTGTATAGCAGTAATGTGATTTGGGTTAGGATTGACCCAACCCATATTCCATTATGTATCCCAATTGGATAAGTCAGAGTAATTGAGTTGGGGAAGTTCTTACAGAAAAAGCATAAATACCTTAATTCAAATAGTTGTGGGAAGCTATGTTCTCCCCACCCCTGACATAAACACAGAAGAGCATACCCTGAATTCTTGCTAGTGGCTATCTTGTGACTCTGAGGAAATCAACTAGGAATGAACCCAACAGACAAGGAAGGTAAAAACAACTGCAGACAAACAGATTCATGACCTTAGTTTAACTATGCCTGAAGGCTGCTACACCTCTGACATTTTCAGTTAATGAACTACAAATCTAATTTGTTAATTAGCTTGAACTAAAATCACTTTAGCATTCAAATTTTGATAACAGAAATCTGGATTGGTTGCATTTAAGTAAAGAGGACAGCGATGAGGCCTCTTCCATCCATAACTTGGTAATTGATAATCCTTTATTTTTTTTCTTTCTCTCATTATAAAGTTTTACAAAATTCCTTTATATTTAGATTTTTCTAATAATCAATAAATCACAAGCAATCAAAGAAATAAATATGAAGATAAATAACAGCCATGTCTCTGGAGATTTCCTTCATCCTATTATTCAGTGATTCTGACCTGCCAAAATAATAGCTATGCACTAAACCTCCCTATTTATATCAGTCAATGTTCCAAACCCATATGTATTTCCTACGGAAAGGAAATACAAATTTCTCAATATAGGAAAGCTTGCATACCCCTTGATTTAGGTGTGCTAGCTTATTATTTTAAAAATTTTACTCTAACACTAATTTGATGATGCTCCACATCAGAAATATGTATTCTGAAGTGAACAGAACTGTGCTTTCTCCCCCTGACTCTGTGCAATTGTTTCAGTAATGAGAATACACTGAAATTCAAAAGAGCAAGTAACTTACATAAAGCCACCCAGGTACTAGTAGAACAATAATTAGAATTCAAAACTCTGGCATCCTTATCCAGTGCTTTCCTCACTGCATGGCAAAGATAGATTAGAAACATGTTGCATCCCCTATTGCTGTGTAACAAACTACTCCAAACCTCATTGCCTTGAAATTATTCTCTAATCCCTTAAGTCTGTGTACAGACAGGGATGGCTCTGCTTCAGGCCACATAATTGATGGGCTGCGGCACTTGCCTCTAATCTTCCTGGGATCAGAGGCTTATCAGAGAAGATTCTTCTGGTGAAGGTGGCAAGGTTCCAAAAGAGATCACACATGTGCCAGCATGTTTCAAGACCTTTCCTGTGGGGATTGTGCTAACTTCGCATTGGCCAAAACAAATCACATGGCCAACTTCAGAGGAGAGGGAAGAAATTGACAAATTAACAGAGAGGGGTTAAAAATGGTACAGTAAATAATCTATTACATGGGCAAACAGATGAAAGAACATTATGTAAAAAATATACCTTCCACAGTAAAGTCAACAAAACCCAAATGAAGCCTGCATGAGGAGAAAAGCACCAGGGCGTTGCATAACCGCATTGCCCTGCATAATGAGGGTAAAGTGAATACCTCATTTGAGTCAGGAGTGTTTATTTAGCTTGGTATGAGGATTAGTGCTACAAAAATTTCTCATTAAATATTAAATCACAGTTCTCTTATCCAGGAAAATTATCCTAGATATTAGTAATGTCAATGAAACTCTATCCAGGCTCTAATTTGAAAGGTGTAGATTTGAGCACAAACTGGTTGTGTATAAATAGACAGCTTTTCCAAGGACAGATAAGCAAAATGTCCCTTTCTCCAACCTTGAAAATCATATTGCAAATGAACCTTCAGATTTTGTTCGGACCACTGAATTTACTTTGGGCCAGAAATAACATTGTACTTGTTTTGCCCAAACTGTCAAAATGCTACCCATTTCTGATTCTCTCCTCCTGTGCTCGGGCTCAGAAGGCAGAGTTTGTGAGAGGCCCATTCAAGGAACAAATGACCAGACTCCAAACACCTCTACCAGGGAAAGCATAGTGGGGTTAAAGAAATCAGGGAAGGTAGAAATTTGTGTTGAGACCATGTGAAATACTAAAACCACATCAGCAATATGGAAACTGCAGGGGCAACAGAGAGAGCAGCCAGAGCAACAGGTGGTTTTGCTGAAAGCAATCATCCCCATAGCACAGGGGTCCTCAAACTATGGCCTGCGGGCCACATGCTGCCCAGAGAGGACATTTATCCAGCCTGCTGGGTGTTTTTGCTGCTGCTGCCTGTCCTGCTTAGCAGCCAACTAGTCCCTGGGCCACAGTGCACATGTCACACAGACCGACTCCCCTCCTTCTCTCTGTCTCTCGACTCCTCCTCTCAATCTCTGGTGAGACAAAGACTTGTGATCTGACAAGTCACGAGCTCTCCTGTACAGAGCCTGCTGCTGCCTGAGGACCAAGGTAAGAACAAGTTAGGATTTGGTTTTTTTTTTTAAGTTAGGAGGTCTATTTTTTTTTTTTTTATTTTGCAGTTAGTAGGGCCTTTTTTTTGTGGTTAAGGGGGGCCTTTTCTTTCTCAGGTTAGGAGGTCTTTTTTTTGTAGATAGGGGGGCGCCTTTTTTTTTCATTTTAAATACTGTATTAGTCTTTGGTCCCTTTTTTTTTGAAGTTTTTGGCCAGGGCTGGGTTTGAACCCACCACCTCCAGTATATGGGGCCAGCGCCCTATTCCTTTGAGTCACAGGCACCACCCCATTTTGGTTTTTTCCTTCAAAATAAGATATGTGTGAATAGAAATTTGTTCATGTTTTTTTTTTTTAAACTATAGTCCAACCCTCAAACGGTCTGAGAGACAGTGAACTAGCCCCTTGTTTAAAAAGTCTGAGGACCCCTGCCATAGCAGGATACCCTGAGGTTGGTACCTGTCATCACGTTCTCAGTGGAAACCATACCTGGGATCTGCGTAGCAAGAAACAGCTATCATTTACTACATAACAAAGTTGACTCTGTAGTTAAGTTTGAGTACTACCATAAGAATGAGTCCCAGCCCACACTACTTTACTAGCTGTGAGGATTTTTGCAAATCACTTTTATTATCCTTCCCAGGCCTCAGGCTCCTCATGTGCAAAATGAAGACATGAATCATGCCTATCCCTTAGTGATGTTGAGATAATTAAATAGAGATAATGTATGTCAAACAACCAGTAATGATGCTTAGCAAGTGGCAAAAGTATATATATATATATATATATATGCTAAAAACTTGTTATAAGCTACTATATTGTAAGTTTTTACCACACTAGGGAGAGTTGACAAAAGTTTGTTGAAAAATTGGTAAATTACCTTTTCTATTTCATTCTGGATGGTATTCCAGGGATTTTCATCAGTATGTATCAACACTTTGGATAGAAAATAATGATTTTATTACAATGCACCAAAAGCAGTTTCAATAAACAAAAATGATTACATACCTGATCTACTAGTGTCTTAATAAAGTGAAGATCCCTAAATATCTGATTCAATCACTGAAAGGAATCTGGATTTCTTAACTTCTCTGGGTTATTCTAAGATAAAATAAAAATAATATAAACCATGTTATCCTACATATAAAAAGCAGAGAAATATTTATAAATACTTCCACAGATCCTCACCAAGCTCCATGAATTGCCATTTCCAAAGAGATTAAAAGCAGCCTTATAAATGAAAGTGGATGAGTTCAGGATATACTATTTGTAAGAGAGAAAGTTTCCCCTCCTACACTGAGTTCTTTAAAGAATTTGGGACATGTCATTTTCCTGTGTAATATTCCACAATACAGTAAAATAAATGAGGATAATCTGAAGCCAGCAAAATGCCTGCAAAACGTTCTTCTTAGAAAATGATAACAAATGAAGGCTTTCAGGACAGACATACAGCCCAGGAAAGCAACCTCAATGGAAAGGAAGCTCTTTCAGACCTGGGAGTAACCGTGTCCTACCACCTCATTCAGAGTCCTTATGTTTGTATCAGTGATAATGAAGCTGCTCACAGATGGGGAAATTGTGCTATAGACCATCCAGTTTATTAGTAACTGGGTTGCAATGAAAACCAAAAGCTTCAAAGGTTTCCTTTTGTGTATGTGTGATATTCACTTTATTCTGTGATATTCATTTTATTGCAGTGGTCTCAAACCAAATTCAGTATCTCTCAGATATGCCTGTATATCACTCAAAAAGCAGGACATTGAGTTTGAGTCCTTTCAATGTCAAAAGTTAAACATAATCACCCCTTGCAGTGATTATGGATCAAAGGTTTCTTTTTTGTTCTTTCTTCTAAATCAGTGATTTTTCAGCCTAGTGTCCCAGGTTAGTGAATGAGGAAAAGTGCAGACTTAAAAATCATTCTCAGTAATTCTAAATATCTAATAGGAAAGTTGCTCATAATAAAGCTATGAAAGACAAATTTAAATATAAACTTTTTTGTTGGTCATTCTTCTGTCTTCTTCAGAGAAGGCTCTGTTCACATCTCTTGCCCACTTATAAATGAGATTTTTGCTCTTTTCTTATTGATTAGTTTGAATTCTCTGTAGATTCTAATTAGCAGCCCTTTGTCAGATTCACAGCATGCAAATATCTTCTGTCATTCTGAAGGTTGTCTATATGCTTTAGTTGTGATACCTTAGCTGTGCAGAAGCTTTTTAGTTTAATCATGTCCCACTCACTTATTTTTGCTATTATTTTAATTGCTAAGGGGGTCTTCTTCATAAAATCTTCTCTTAGGCCAATTTTTTCCTACACTTTCTTCTAAAATTTTTATCTTTTTTTCTTGTAAAGTTAAATCTTTTATCTAGCAAGAGTCAATTTTTATAAGCGGTGAGAGGTGTGTGTACAATTTCAGTTTTCTACATGTGGCTAACCAGTTCTCTCAGCACCATTTATTAAATAGGGATTTTCTCCCCCAGTACATTCTTTTGTTTGGTTTATTGAAGACCAGATGGCCATACAAGGCTGGGTTCAACTCTGTGTTGTCTATTCTATTCCATAGATCTAAGTCTCTATTTTTGTGCCACTACTGTGTTGTTTTGATCACTGTAGACTTGTAGTATAATCTGAAATTGGTAACTTTATGCTTCCAGATTTGTTTTTATTTCTTAGAATTACTTTGGCTATTCAGTTTTTTTATTTTCTGGTTCCATATGAAACAAAGTACTTTTTTTTAAAGTTCTTTGAAGTATGACGTTGGTACTTGGATGGGGATTGCATTAAATATCTAGATCTTTTTGGATAGTATAGACATTTTAACAATGTTGATTCTTCCCAGCCATGAGCATGGTATATTCTTCCATTTCCTAACATGTCCTGCTATTTCTTTCTTCAGGTTTCATATTTCTCTCTGTAAAGATTCTTCACATGCTTTGTTAGGTACATTCCCAGGTATTTCATTTTCTTTGAGCTACTGTGAAGAACATTGTGTCTTTGATTCGATTCTCAACTTGAATGTTATTGGAGTTTATGAAGGCTACTGATTTGTGGACACTATATTTATATTCTCAGACATTACTGTATTCCTTAATCACTTCCAGGATCCTTGTGGTTGAGTCATTGAGTATCATCCCTAATCATCAGAGAATTGCAAATTAAAACCACCCTGAGATATCACCTAATCCCAATAAGAATAGCCCACATCACAAAGTTGCAAAGCTGCTGAGACTGGCCTGGATGTGGACAGAAGGGAACACTTTTATATTGCTGGCAGGATTGCAAACTAATAAAGCCTCTTTGGAAAGAAGTATGGAGAATCCTCAAAGAGCTAAAAATCGACTTTCCATTTGATCCCACAATCTCATTACTGGGTATTTACTCAGAAGAAAAAAAATCATTTTACCATAAGAACATTTGCACTAGAATGTTCATCATAGCTCAGTTCACAATTGCCAAGATGTGAAATTGATCCAAGTGCACATCAACTCATGAATGAATAAATAAACAGTGGTAAATGTATACCATAGAGTAATATTCAGCCATAAAGAAAAATGGACACGTTACATCTTTTGTATTTACCTGGATGGAGTTGAAGAACATTCTTCTTAGTAAAGTATCACATGTATACAATGTATGTAATACAAACATGAAATGAACAGATAAGCAACTATACCCGCACATAAAAGAAAAAGAAAAATTAAATTCAAGTGTGGGGAGGAGAGAAGGGAAAGGGAACAGGGGAAGAGAGAGGGAGAATTAGTAAACTCACACGTATTGGGCACAATGTAAGGGTGTACACCACACGCCCTGGGTGCAGGACTTCACTAAGACCTGAACTTCACCTAACAAATGCAAACAAGTAACCTAAACATTTGTACTCTCATATTAATCTGAATTTTTTAATTAATTTTTTTTCTTTTATGTGGAATTATAGAAATTCAATATGGTCACACTGATGCTCTCATAATGCCCAGCAGCTCCACAAAGTTTCTGGGAAAGATTCAAGAAGTTACCATATTATAACAAATTATCTCATGGTAGGATTTTCTGGGACATAATTGGTGGGCCTGACTCTGATGTGGGACCTGTCAAGTAAAGACATTCCCATTCAAAAAGATTTTGTTCATTCAGACCAAAATGTAGAGACAGCTTAAAATAAAGTTGCCTATAGTGATAAATGGCTTGTAGTAGCATCATAACTGAAGTAGTAATTTATGTATTTTCATAATATATAATAAGCTTGGATCATTGTCTTAAAACAGTCATATGCCATTTCAAGATAGAGCAACTTGTCACTGCCAATAAGAAAAGTTTTGAGGGCTGGGCGCGATGGCTTATGCCTATAATCCCAGTACTCTATGAGGCCGAGGTGGGCAGATCACTTGAGCTCAGGAGTTCGAGACCTGCCTGAGCAAAAGCAAGAAAAATAAAAAACTGAGGCAAGAAGATCTCTTGAGCCCAAGAGTTGGGGGGTGCTGTTAGCTATGACACCACAGCACTCTACCCATGGCAACAGCTTGAGACTCTGTCTTAAGAAGAAAAAAAAAAAAAGTTTGAGGATTGCTGATCCAAGACTGCTGATATGGGAGTGAGTAAGGTCCTAATAACAAAAGTCCTAAATGATGAAACTGTAATTCCCTGCATAAACAAATATACAACAACAAAACAATAATAGTGGAGTCAGTTACTCATCCTCATTGGTATGCAACTGTTTACATCCAGATTTGTATTTAAGTAAAAAACCAATAATAACCCAGATGGACCTAATTATTTATTGTTTAATAAATAAGGCTTTGTAAAATAATCTTTTAAAATACAAGTATTTGGTCACTTTAGAAAGAAAAATATCCCCAAATTATTGTACTATATCAAGTTACTTGCTACAAATTCTCATTTTAGGACCCTGAGATACAATTTTAAAATTCCCAAAGTGAACAGATTTCCAGGAAAAATGCCTACAAAACATGAGTTGTTTGGACAGAATTTAACTCCTCATTTGAAATGAATAGAAAAAAAATAATTTTTCCCATTGTAACTTTCAAATTCTGAAACATATTGCTTTGCAGCTTAAAATAAATATACCTAGCTAATCCGGTTGTATCAAATATTTAAATTCATCATAAGGTAATCATTTTGGGAATTCTACATATTTATGTCCCCACATGTTAGAGTAAACTCGGTTAGGTCATTAGAGCCATGCGAAAGCATATTACTCCTACTTCACCCTCCTGCCAGGACTTCATCTTGCATTCCAGTTACAAAGCTCCATGAGTCTCCTCTGGGAAGCCATTTGGCCTTACCTGATCTTGATTTTTCATAGGATACATAAAAGACCATTAAAAAGAAAGATGTAATAATTGAGTTAAATATGAAGTGTGTAGGAATTCTACTATCTTAAAAAATTGAAAATAAATAAATGAAAGAAATAAAATTGCCTATCTAGGTACTCTAAAAACTATGCTGGCATGAAAAATAGAATTTGTTATCAACATATTAAACAGGAGGTACTATCCGGGATACCTGGTCAATGTTCTCCCTACAGTCTTCAGAAGAAAAAAGGTGTGTTCACATAGCTGCAACTGGATGCAAGTTTTGTAGATTGTTGTATTTTTACCATTTCCAATTTATATTTTCAGCATTTTTAGTTTTTTAATTTCAATTTCTGATAGTTCAAGTCAGTTTTCCTTCTAAATCTCAAGACTTGTACCCAAAGTCCTAAATTCATTCTGAGAGTACCCAACAAGCAACCAAGAATTGTACTGAAGTGTTACCTTAAAACAAATTATTCCTGAAGTGTTTAAGTCATGCAAGGGAAAGAGTTTACCTACCATGTTCTATGCATCATACTCAGTACTTTGGACAAAATATCTCCATGTCTGTATACATGGTTTTACTGTACTCATTTTCAGCAAGGATGAGAGCTGACACATGGCAATGCTGAAACATGGTCCCCTACAGAACTGGTTCAAATCTGACTACATTATCCTCACCTAAGTAGTTACAGAGTTGTACTCAGTACACACGATCAATGTATTAGAGCTATTAAGTTGCAGGTAGTAGAAGCCCAGTTTGAATAAGTTTATAAAAAATAAGAAAATGTATTAATCCCCATAAACTAAACTTAAGAAGAAAGAATTGGCACAGGCTTTAAGAATGACTAGAATAATGAGCTTGAACAAAGTCAAATCGGTCTCATCTTGCTCCCCACACTGACCTCTCCATCCACACAATGAAGAACATGGTCTCAGAAACATCACTCCCTAATACAAGGTGTAATTTATTATTTTAAATTGCATACAAACTTTATGGACACCCAATATTATAGTCTTTGGATATAAGACCCTCATCTATGCTAGGGCAAGGCTTCTCAACAACATCACCCAATTTGATTGGGCGATTATTTTCTGTGAAGTGTGTCCTGGACATTCTATGTAGTATATATTTAATACCATTGCTTACCTCTACTCACTAGATGCCAATAGCATCTCCCTAACCTAACAAAATATCTCCAGAAATTAACTAATGTGTCAAAAGTTCTTCCTGTTGAAAACTACTGCCAAAGGGAGAGCTATGACTAATCTGGATTGAGTCAAGCATTCACTCTTCCACGATCCTGGTGGCCAGAAAAATTGGGTCACTTAAAAAGATGGCAACTGCAATTCATATCACATGACTAGAGTGAGGCAGTGGGAAGGTGGGTGAAATTCCTTAGGAGGAGAAAGGCACAATACAGACTAATGGATGCATTGAGACTGGATGTTACTCTAATTTGTGTCCGTTCCATGCAACAAAGCTCATGAGCTTCTTCACCGGACTCCAATAAGTTTTGTGAATCTTTCATGGTCAAATGCCCACATCTTCTATTACATTCAGTATGAATTTCTGTACTCTCTATTCCAATTGTTCTAATGGAATATTTAACATACACTCTCTTTTCCTTTGAGCACATTTTTTAAATGTGTAGCAAGTCTACTTCTTCAAGGTATTTTAAGATAGTAACAGCACTTACTGAGCATGCACCACTGGGTGTCAGGTACTGGCTCATTTTTCATTCATTTTATTTAATTTTCATGTGTCTATGAAGTGGTCACATCACTATTCCTGTCTTACAGAAGAAGAAAAACGTCATAGAGAGGTTAAATGACTTTCCCAAAGGTCATGTAGCTGACATTTCATACATGGCTGCCCAGTACTAAAGTTAATAGTTTTAACCACAAAAAAGATATGAATGACTTTTCAGGGCTCAAAACAGTGGAAATAAATGTTATTCGTTTCCCTTTTTCCTATCATCTCCCTTCTACCTTTCCCCCACTCCATACATAGATCTTCCTTCTGGTATTTTTTTTTTTTGGGACAGAGCCTCAAGCTTGTCACCCTGGATAGAGTGTTGTGGCATCACAGCTCACAGAAACCTGCAATTCCTGGGCTCAAGCGAGTCTCCTGCCTCCACCTCCCAAGTAGCTGGGACCACAGGCACCCACCACAACACCCGGCCATTTTTTGGTTGCAGCCGTCATTGTTTGGCGGGCCGGGTTGGATTCGAACCTGCCAGCTCAGGTGTACGTGGCTGGCGCCCCAGCCCGCTGAGCCACAGGCGCCGAGCCAGATCTTCCTTCTGGAACAAAAAAATCATTGACATGGTGACAAGCAAATTGATAATAAGTAGAGGCAATCAATTAACCCCAAAACTAAACTCTACAAAGGATGGGTGAGGGTTAATCAGTATTCATTTCTACTAAACTATGGTTCATTTTAGTTGATGTTTATGAAGCAGGAGGGCAAAAGGTGGGCTAGATAACTACTCTGAAATATAAACTGCTCAGGGATCAGCATTATGACAGGCAGAGTTCTTTTTACAGCAAACTATAAAAAATAGTTGCAAATCCTGAGTATTTCAGAGAGTTATAAAGAAATCCCAACAAGGCAGAGTCTAGGGGAGCTCCTCAGCATCAGCCAAACCCAAAGTTTTGGGTTTTGAGATAATTACCAAAGAGGATTTTTCTGCTTTGGATAAAAAGCCCTAAGAAGAAATGGGAGCAGAGAGATATTTGGCTAATGGTTTTAACTTTGGCCCAACAATTTGATTGACTTTATTTAGTCAAATATTGGGTCTTGGTTTTCTTAACTCTCAAATTAGTGGGTTAGCTCATGTTGGCCATTGGATCACTTCTCCCTGATGCATTGTGTAGTCCAGTGCTGAGAGTGTGTGGTGTTCATGCCAGAGGACATCACTTAATCCTACTTAGTCTAACTGAAGTAGATCTTGAGCACTCTCTTGTCACCTTTAATTCAGTCTGTTCAACAGTAATGCTTTGTGCAACCCAGCAATCTACCTACATAGAAGGGGCTCTGCCCCAGCAATGCCCCATTTCATGGCTCCTCATTTTCTACTTTAATACTTTATCCCATTGTTTTTTTGGCTGGAACCCTCCACCTCCGGCATATGGGGCCGGTGCCCTACTCCTTTGAGCCACAGGCGCCACCTACTTTACCCCATTCTTCATAAGAGCTGCTGTATGTCTCGATCTTAATCCCCTCCTGTGTTGTTAGACATCTTCTTATCCTTTAGTCTAGGCATGGAAACTGTCTTAGACAACCCACACAGATCATTATGTTGTGATCTTTGTCCTAATCCTGTTGGTCCCTGCACTTCTTTGCACTGTCCGACTAACTTGTCTATGATGAAAAAGGAATTCCGTTCTCTCAAATAATCTTCCCAAGTATTAACATTTGTGTTTGTTTTGAAGTTCTAGAAGCAACCTCAACTAAATCAATGCAATGTATAGAGCCCTCGGATGATGCACCTCACGGCTCCTCATAGTTCTATTTGCCTGTAGCCCACAGCCCACGTCACCTTGAAGGCCCCTTCCATTGATAACATTCTGTAATGTCGTGATGTTGTGGTAGTGGTATTAAACATATAACACACAGCAAAAGACACTTGCTGAACCGCTGTTTTTAAAGGACTAGATCATGAGCAAACTTGTAAAAAAGGTCCATCATTAGGGGCAGATTTTCAGGTTTCAGATTTTCTACCCTAGATGACACCACTATCAGCATCAAAATATAGGCACGAAGCCCTGTACCCTCTGGATTTTACAATAAAATACAATGCTCCTGAGCTGCAGGCAAATTACAAAATGAGGAGAAATGCCTAGGATCCCAAGCAATTTTTCTCTATTCCCTAGATGAGTGGGAGCCCTTATGTACTTACTTTGTGATGTGTTAATCACCATGACTAACACTTTACCAAACCTTCTCTTTTTCTATGGTTTATGGGGGTGGAGTGGGATAGTCAGATTAAAAAAAAAACATATCAGAACAAATATATCCAAATTAATGGCCTTCCTCAAAGGGCATGCCCTTTGCCTAACAATGCTAACAGTTCTGCAAACTTCTTTGAAACTACAGTTGGGAAACAATTTCAATGCCAGTTTATTAGCTACATATAATGAAAAGTCTTATCACTTTTTGTTGTACCATATATTAGACAAAAAAAAAAGAGTCAGCTTAATTACCCTACTTAATGAGCCAGCTAGGTTAGCAGGCTTCACCATAAAACACTTTTGGGCTTTTTTCCAAAAATTAAAATGGCCCATAAAGTCTTCCAATCATGGAAACCATCTACACATTGTGCCAAGAGCATAGGAGGAAATTTTAGAAAGAGGAGTTTCTAAGACCTTTTCATTGGCGACAACATCAGTTGTAACAAGTTTATGGTCTGTCAAGATAAATATTTTGAAAATGTTGATACTCATTAGGAAGTCTAACATCTGGCCTGTGTGTTATATATTTCTTTATTATTTTTTTATTTAGTCACTACTCATATTATTTATCCTCATGACATTTTGTTTCAGAAAAATGTTAAAATAGTTTACAATGAGAAATTTAAATATAAGAAATAGCAAAAATTAAAAGTGAAGCAAAAGAGAAATTCAAAAGAAAAACACATTAGGGACAGGAGCAGAGAATAAGAACAAAGTTTAAAATGCACATCCCTGTGTGAACTTGTGACCGACAGAGTGGCTGGCAGCCAATGGGAAAAGGAAAATGAGGTCAGCCACACAATTAACAATGTCGATAAGAAAGGAAGTAAATCAGGGCTCAGGAAGAATTCTGTAACTTACAGCATTTCCTTTTTCCCATCAGCCCACAGGCAGGACCAGTCAATCCTGTGTCACATAAACTGGGTCTTAAATTCTGCTTAAATACTACTCTGTGTAATATGGCTGCAATACTCAAAGCTTTAAAAGTGTGGAGGCATATATAATAAGACAACTGCCTTTCTCAAAGTAAGATTTCATTTGCTAACTTTGAATGACACTAATTTCTCCCTCCCCCAAAAAATACTTGAAATGCCTCCTAACATTATTTATTTAGGCCACTTTTGTATGGAATTAATATGCAATGAATTATCAAAATTTAAAGAATATCATCCTAAATTTTTTTACAGAGAATAGTTGATGTGACTTCTCTTTAAGAAACATTTAGCTAGTTGATGTATTTTAATGGTTGCAGCATCTTATCACATTTCTCTGAAGGTATTCATTAGACTCACATGTTCAAAGAGGCTTGTACATAGATTATCTTTGCAAATTGGATATAATAATAGAAAACTGGCAGGTGCTTAAATGTTCTTCAGTAAGGTAATGGTTATACAAGATATGGCATATCCTAAAACACTAGGCACATATTAGAAAGAATAAGGTGGAGTTAAATTGACCCTAAAATATATTTGCATTCTTTTTCTGTTTCTTCTACTAATTCTGACCATTCATGATCATTCTTCTATTTCTTGATTCTGGTGGTTTTCTTTCATAATGTTAGTTTTTCTAACAATTCAGTAATTTTTGGTAGCATGTGTATCTTTGAGTTTGAGAATACATATGGTCAGCCCTCCATAGGCATGGACTCTGCATCTCCAGATTCAACCAACCTCAATTGAAAAATATTCCAAATAAATAAATAATGAGATAGCAACAAAAATAATACAAATAAAAATAACTGCAATATAACAGATATTTACATAGTATTTATGTTTTATTGAGCATTATAAGTAATCTAGAAATGATTTAAAATATATTGGAGGATGTACATAGGTTGTATGAAAAGATCTCATCTTTGTAGAACTTGAGGATCTGTGGATATGAGGAACTTGAGCATCTGTGGATTTTGGTACCCAAAAGAGTCCTGGAACAAATCTTCCCATAGCAAAGGATGACTATATTTACCACCATTTAATATGGAGAGAGGAGGATGTGCAGTTCGGCAAGACAGGTTTGAGTTAGTACTCTGTTAGTACTCTTGAGTTAGTACCTCCCTCTCATCTGATATCAACTTTGGGCCCTTTGTGTCAGGCCCAAATTTCACTCACTGTCTCTTCAGAGGGAATTACTTCTGATGCCTATTGCTTGGCAAAATTTCTGAGTCTCCTGGCTTCTCTTTTGCTGGCTCCTCATACAGTCATTGTGGGGTTTATCTCAGAGCCTCTTCCTGCTGGTCACACCTGAATTTGAACCTCTCCTGACATTGCTTCTATTTTGTAGGTAAGCCACCCTGTTCATGTTTTAGGCTGTCAGTTTCCCACTCCAATCCAAGGTGAATTAATTAATTATTTCAGGGTTTTCTTGTAATATATGTTCATTTAGATTCTAAAGGATCCCTTCTGACTTTTCAACATTGTTACACATGTTATTTTTAAATTCTATGTTCTGCATCATTGTATTATTTTTTATTTATTTATTTTTGAGACAGCATCTCACTCAGTCATCCTAGGTAGAGTGCAGCAGCATCAAAGCTCCCAGAAGCCTCAAACTTTTGGGTAACTGGCACTGAGCTCAGGAATTGGAGATGAGCTCAAGCAAAAGTGAGACCCTGTCTCTACTAAAAATAGAAAAACCTGCTGGGTGTTGTGGTGAGTGAATCATTTTTAGGAATGTAAATTGGGAATAGGAGGCCGGCATGTGCATTCAATCCCCTTTTGCTCCCTCTTCCATAAACATCCAACCTTGACTTTCATGGGGACTGGTTTAACAGAATAGATTTTTGCAATACTGATTCTTCTAATACATGAACAAGTGTTTCTTGTTCTCCATATATTTTCTTTACAGAATGCTATAATTCTGTACACATAGGTATGAGATATTTTTTATTATTTATTGCTAGGTGGTTTATACTTTTGTTGCTATTATAAATGGGATCTCCTTTTTCATTAAAATTTCGAACCAATTCCTGGCAGTTCATTAGGAAAACTATTGATTTTGATACATTCATTTCATATCTGACCACCTTGCTCAGCACTTTTACCTTTTCTAATAGTTTTCAATTGATTCCCTTGGATTTGCCAGAGAGATGGTTATGGCACAATGTACAATATAAGTACCTGTATTTTCATTTTTATATTGTTTGTTATGGAGAAAAGTAGAAAATCCTATCAATCTTCATCAACAGGAGAATAAGAAATAGATTAAATAAGTTATGATGCACATAGATAATAAAATACCATACAACCTTTGAAAATAAAGATATGTGGGAAAAAAATCCACACATAAAAATGAAAAAAGAATGATACTAGTAGCATAAATATTGTGACAAAACTTCCTTATCCTTACAAAATATTCTTTGTGTATGTATTGTGTATTTGAAAAAGAAAGAAGCAAAGAGAAAGGAAGGAAGGAAGGAAGAGAGGGATGGAGGGAAGGAAATGGAAGAGAAGGGAAAGAAGAAAGGAAGGAAATAAAGTTAGACAGTGACACAACCAAATGTTTAAAATGGCTGTCTCTAGGTGGAATTTTTTCCTAAAGTACCTGCCATGACGAGGTATTACTTTTGTAACAAGAAATAATAAATGTTATTTTCAAATGTATGTAACTGGGGGTGGGGCTTGTTATCATTTCTAATCACCATTTTCTAATGGTGCCATGCTTTTCATGTGACCAGTCACACTATTCTGGTCTACATAGGACTAAGCCATGTGGGGAGATGAGTAAGTTAGCCATATTGGGTTCTTCCATTGAAGCAGAGACTGCAGAGAGAATGGTAATGGAAGATTTTCAGGGGCTATTATAAAAGAGATGAGCTGGACAGAGTTCAGGCTAAAGAATCAGTTTATGAAAAGTTACCATGAAGTCACATCCAGGATGGAGTAATTCCAATATTTATTGTTCCAACCAGGCTAATAAAGCTGTGCGAATCTTAAATATTGGAACTACTCAATCTAATACTCACCAAGTACGTTTCATGTAAATTATTCAGGCCATATAGACACATCTGGTAAAAGTCTTAAAATTAAATTTTAGTGGAAGATTAAAAAATAACTAATTGTTACCTCAGATATTGACACTCACAAGAGCGCTCTGTTTTTACAAATGAGGCTGATTATTTGCGTAGAAATACCCCCAACATTAGTATCCATGCTCTGGATATTGATCTCCATCTATGGAAAAAATTATGTGACAAATACAAAAAAAGATCTCAAATAGTTGAACACATGCCCTTATTATGACCACAGAAATACAGACTCTCATGGTTGGAAAGTGCTTTACTGGTGATTCAGAGTGTTCAAAATTGGATAAAGTTAGCATTTGTCTACAACATACTCAATATATGGCCAGTTAGAAAAAGTCAAAACTCTTGTCATGGTAGAGAAAAAGTAATTTGTTTTCCCTTCAACATAGATTCAAAGAAAATGAAATACCTAGGAATATACCTAACAAAAGAGGTGAAGGACCTCTGTAAAGAAAATTATGAAATCCTAAGAAAGGAAATAGCAAAGGACTTTAACAAATGGAAGAACATACCTTGCTCATGGCTGGGAAGAATCAATATTGTTAAAAAGTCTATACTTCCCAACACGATCTACAGACTCAATGCCATCCCTATTAAAATACCAACACTGTATTTTCAAGACTTGGAAAAATGATCCTGCATTTTGTGTGGAACCAGGAAAAAAGCCCATATAGCTAAGGCAGTTCTTAGTAATAAAAACAAAGATGGGGGCATCACCATACCAGATTTTAGGCTGTACTACAAAGACATAGTGGTCAAGACAGCATGGTACTGGCACAAAAATAGAGACAAAGACATTTGGAATCAAATGGAAAACCAGGAAATGAAAGTAACATCTTACAACCACCTAATCATCAATAAACCAAACAAGAACATACACTGGAGGAAAGACTCCCTATTCAATAAATGGTACTGGGAGAACTGGATACCCACATGTAAAAGACTAAATCTGGATCCACACCTTTCTCCATTCACAAACATTGATTCAAGACAGATAAAGGACTTAAATTTAAAGGCATGAAACAATAAAAATCCTTTAAAAAAGTATAGGAAAAACACTGGAAGATATTGGCCTATGAAAGACTTCATGAAGAAGACTGCTATGGCAATTGCAACAACAATAAAAATAAACAAATGGGACTTAATGAAACTAAAAAGCTTCTGTACAGCTAAGGAGACAACAACCAAAGCAAATAGACAACCTACACAATGGGAAAGGATATTTGCATATTTTGAATGAGAGAAAAGCTTGATAACTAGGATCTATAGAAAACTCAAATTAATCCATATGAAAAAACCAACAATCCCATATATCAATGGGCAAGAGACATGAATAGAACCTTCTCTAACAAAGACAGACAAATGGCTAACAAACATATAAAAAAATACTCATCATTCCTAATCAAAACCAGTCTGAGATACCATCTAACCCCAGCAAGAATGGCCCACATCACAAAATCTCTGCAGATGCTGGCATGGATGTGGAGAGAAAGGAACACTTTTACACTGCTGGTGGGACTGCAAACTAATACAACCTTTTTGGAAGGAAGTATGGAGAACCCTCAAAGAACTCAAGCTTGACCTCCCATTTGATCCTGTAATCCCATTCCTGCACATTTACCCAGAAGGAAAAAAAATCCTTTTATCATAAGGACACTTGCACTAGACTGTTTATTGCAGTTCAATTTACAATCTCCAAAATGTGGAAACAGCCTAAATGCCCAACAACCCAGGAAGAAATTAACAAGCTGTGGTATATGTACACCATGGAATATATTCAGCCATTAAAAAAAATGGAGACTTTACAGCCTTTATATTAACCTGGATGGAAGTGGAACACTTTATTCTTAGTAAAGCATCATGAGAATGGAGAAGTATGAATTCTATGTACTCAATTTTGATATGAGGACTGTTAATGACAATGACAGAGTCAGGGGTAGGGGAAGGGGAGAACAGAAAGAGAAAGAAGGAAGGAGGGGTGGGGGAAAGGAAGAGCAGAGAGAGGGAAGGAGACAGGGGTTGGGGTCTTGGTGTATGACACACCTTTTGGGGGCAAGACACAATTGTAAGAGGGACTTAAAGAAAAAAGAAAAGAAAGTAATTTTCGTCAACAAGCATGCTATAGGGCAGTGGTTCTCAACCTTCCTAATGGTGCTGCCCTTTAATACAGTTCCTGTGGGTTGTGACCCCCCCACACAGGCTGAGAACTGCTGCTATGGGGGAAAGTAGATATTTGCTGAGCAAATTGTTCTGTATACACTTCATTACATCTTACAATAAACTTCTGAGGTATTTACCATCATTTATGTCTATAGAGGGAAAGAAAAATTAGCAACAAGAAAAGATAGGGCTCAGGGATTTAAAATTGTCTTGCCATTTGACTTTACATCCGCTGCATCTAGCTTGCATGTAAATAAGTATATAGGAATCTCCTGATGCTTCCTAACCTGTAAGAAACAAAGATCCACCTGTATTTTTTCCATCTCAGCTTACATGTCTTTTGAGCAAAGAACGGTTCAGTTACTTCTTGAGATAACAGGTATTTAATTCTTTTATTAAAATGTTTCTGGTTGCAAGTAACCATGACCTGACTTAAACTTTCTAAAACATTTTTTAAAAAGTATTATCTCATATAATATGAAGCCCAGTGGTGAAATAGACTCAGGTTTTGTTGACATTAATGGACCAAATCTCATTGAAGACCAACATTTTTCACTTTTCTCCCATTGTCATCTCTGGTGCCTTTTATTGCCCCTCAGTCTGGCTTCCCTCATGGTCTCAAGATGGCTATTGCTAATCCAGGCATCCCTTCTAACTTTATGAAACTTACACACGTCTGTTTCTAAAAAATGAAACTCTCCTAGAGTCCCTTAGGAGAGTTCTGTTCACTGAGCTCTATTGAGTCACATGCCCATCCCTCATCCAGTCACCAGCAATAGACATGGGATCTTCTTGATTGGTTTGGACTAATCCAGATCCAATCTCCAGGGCAGGGGTTGGGATAGCTTTCCCTGAAGCCTGTGGGCATGTGGAGAAGATACAAGACTTGTTTGAAATTATGAGTGTCCATAAAATAAAGGTGAGGGTGGAAGAAAAGGAGGGTAGGCAATCAATAAGCCCCAACACCAGAGTAAGAAAACAAGTCCAAGATCACTCCAGCCAGACCAGCTCACTTGAGGTCTCCAGCATTTGCCACTGTGTTATTACTTTATGAGGAATGGCCCATTTGCTACTCTTCTAGAAATCTGAATTTAAGCCAACATTTTAGATTCAGTTCACTCTTACCTCTAGCTCATCAAAATGTCTCTGCCTCTGTCTCTGTCTCTCACAGCAACTCTCCTACATGGCTAACTTGATATCTGACTAAAAGATTGTATTAGCCATAAACTCCATTGGCAGCCCAGTCGCCCTCTGAGTATTAGCCCTCTCCCTGGATTATTGCCATTCCCTTGGCCAAAGCAGCCACACACCTTGAGTTTTTGACTCTCTCACCTCCTCTGGACCTACATGAAAGTCCACACTGTAGGTGACACGATTTGGCATCCCAGGAACCCAGCCAAAAGGCCACTTGATGCAAACCAGAAGTGTGAGGGAGTTAACTTTCCAGGAGATGAGTTTGAAAGTGAAATTGAGAGAGAGAAGAGCAGATAAATTTCTCCTCCTTTATTCTTCTCCTGTAGTTCTCTGAGCCACAATTTCTCCAAACAGACTGCTTAGAGATGCCCTTTAGATGGAGTAGATATCTTAACTGAGCCGCTTAAAGCATATCTTCATAGTTGATTATAAAGCGATATCCCATACAGTAAGGTAGCACCTCACATCACTTCACATCTTTCTTGAATATCTCTGCCCACTCTCTCCTGTTCTAGACTACGTCTCCCAAATATAACATCAGTTCATCTCCCCTTCCTCCAGCTCTGTCTGCTCCCCAGGGACCAAGGCAATGGCAGATCACATAAAGGGCTGTGGAATGCATGCCTCTCGGGACCACCAGACGTTTTCTTGGTGTAAGGGGAAGTGTGAATATTCTGGCTTCAGACCCAAGGCAAAGTTTGCATAAACTATGCCATAAAATCATGACATACTTTCAGGGCATTTTTGAGGGGAAAATTTGTGTTGTTTGTTTTGTTAGTTCATTAAACTGGACACAGACATTTATTTAAAAAATGTAAAACTATTCTATAGTATTCTAAGATCTATAACATGACTGCACTGCAGAGGCAGTATCCAAATCTTCCTTCTAAACATACAGCACTGGCTGGCTGACATTAAAGAAGTAGAAGGACAACAATTTCATCTGATTGGAATTCAGAAGTGCCTTAAGTACTTAGAGTTGGTTGCTCATATCATCCATCAGAACTCAGTAGCTAAATCTTTATAACAGGTTAGGTAGACTATTATAAGCCACAGACATCAACTAAAAGAATAAATTGATCGTAAATAATAATAAATAATAAAATAATCATAAAAATGACTAGAATCATACAAATTTAAATCAGATTAGACAATATAATTTTTAATTGGTTTGCTTCTTTTGTGACATTTGCCTGATGACTTGTTTACCTAGAACCAATCCCTTCACCGTCTTCTGACTCCTCTTTATCCTATCACCTTTTTATTTAAATCGTCATTCTTGATCATGCTTTCCCATCTGCCTGAAAGGCCTTTTTCCCCTCCTAGCTGTCTGATGCTTACTTCTACTCAGATCCTATTTTATTTCCTTCAAGAGTCTTTCTACACTCCTAAGCAGTGGTTGGCATGCTATGACCTATGGCTGAACCATGTCTCACCCCTAGTTTTTGTACAGCCAGCCAACCCAGGATAGCTCATACAGATAAACATTTGCAATCAGTCTGATAATAGGGAACACCAACTTTAACTCCCAATAAAGCAAGACTATTATTTATCTACCTCCCAACAACAACAAAGATAATTTCATTCTCCTCATTTGAATACCTGCATTACAAAAAGTCACATCCAATTATTATTAATACACTGAATTACTTCAGTAAATATTTCTGAGCATTTCTTTTCTCTCCTGTTATATAAATACCTACACAAGATCCTTAATTTTGCCTCTGGGATCACAAACCCTAAAATACTTACTACTTTAACCTTCATAGAGAAATCCTACTAACCCCTGCACCAGAATCATGGAGCCCTAAGCAGCCAGCTGAATTCAGCATACTGATTATACAGGGAAGGAAACTGACACCAGCGGAGAAATGGGGTCTTCACCCCCACTTTCCCAGCAGCCCATGCCCCTCCCTAACTCAGAGCTCAACAGATACGTGTTAAACAAGATTTCTCTGAGAACACAAAAATCAGACTGCATGCCCAATCTCCATCAGATGCACCTTTCCCCTTCTGCCTTTGTTCCACGTTTAATTTAATGGAAATCAATGCTTGGATGAAATTCAAACCTCACTCTGTCTCCAGCAAGTGCTTGAGGATGTTATGTGAGAAGCAGCTGTGAAGAAGGAGTGCAATCAGCTAAATGCAAACAGAGTTGAAAGCCTGAAACAAGTCCTACTGCCTAATAATAGTTTATTAAAAAGCTCTCGCAAGGCTGCACACATTTGACAGTTGGCCCGCCTCACCTTTCGTCTTCCTTTTGAAAGAGCTCAGTAAATCGGATCACCCTCTGCCTAAAGACCTGCCATTCTTCAGGGTGGAACTTTTTACCATGGGCCTAGTGTTTACATGGGAACTCGATTCATCATATATTCACAAAAAGGTCAGACAGAACAGACTGCCCGCAGATTTTATTTAAATTTTCTGTTTTTTGTTTGTTTGTTTGTTTTGTTTTCAACAGAGGCCATTTAAAAAATGTAATATGTGGCATGTCTATGTTTGTAAAGGGGTCATTTTATTCATGTGATTTGTGTCTCAGAGCTCATTTGCTTCAGGAAACCTGTTCAGCAGAGAACTGGAGTGGTCGGGACATGACAAACAGAGGGCAGCTTTCCCTCTGTGTTTGTGCCTCTCTATTCAAGGGTATATTGATTGTAAATACTTTAGAATATACACTTCTGTCACAGTTGTGCTTGGGGAAATCAGAATCCCAACTCGGGTGTTTTAATAAACCAACCAAGTACAGAGAGAGAGAGAAAGAGAGAGATGATAGATCGATGGATAGATAACATACACACATATTATTATAGGTGAAAAATGTGATTCTCTGAGCAAATGCTTGATGATGCAGATCCAGTCTAAAGCTCAGAGGAAAGACGTGTAGTCAAGCACACTGTGCTTAATAGAAAAAGGAATTTTCATCTTCCTTTCATTACTTCTTCCTAACCGCCTTCTGGTCACATGCGGCCCAGGATGGATTGCTGCCTGCAGTGGGACGCTTGTGAGGACAAAGTCATGGCTGTCATCCCTACTGGGGCTTTCTCTTGAAGCAGCTTCTTTCTTTCCCGCCCATTCTGGTAAGTTCTGCACAAATAAAGCTCACAATAGACCACAAAAATATTGTTAGTGTTGATTCAGGAAACAAAATCAAAGATCCAGGAATATTTTGACAGTTTAAAAAATAAATAAAAAATAAAAATAAAATAAAAAGTAAAAAATTCTGAAACAGCCTAAATGCCCACCAACCTAGGAATGGATTAACAAGCCGTGGTGTATGTATACCAGGGAATACTATTGAGCCATTATAAAGATGGAGACTTTACATCTTTTGTATTAACCTGGATGGAGGTGGAACACATTCTTTTTAGTAAAGCATCATAAGAATGGAGAAGCAAGAATCCAATGTGCTCAATTCTAATATGAAGGCAGTAGACGATCTAATATAAGGTAGTGGGTAGAGGAAGAGGGCTAGGGAGAAGGTAGGAGGGAGGGGAATGGGAGTCATGGTGTATGGCACACTTCTTGGGGTGGGACACAATTACTAAAGGGACTTTACCTAATAAATGCAATCAGTGTAACCTAACTCTTTGTACCCTCAATGAATCCCAAACAGTTAAAAAACAAAAGCTATTCTATGTTAAAAATAAAAGAAACACGCTTCACTAATGAGTCAGAATAAGGGAGAATGAAGAATCTGTAGGACTGAGATGGGTCCGAGGAATGAAGTGGTGAGGAAGGAAAAACAAGAAGTGTCTCTCACATTTGCTGTTTCCCTACCTTTTATGGGATGCATTGCTTCTGTTTCTTCGGCCTTTACGCTTAGTTGCTTTTAGAATAGTGGAAGGCAGAAGAGAGAATGGATGGAGAAAACCAACGTTAGCCATCAGACAATCTGACTTGAATCTCATTTCTGCTGCTAAGTCAGTATCTAACTTCCCTGTACCTCAGTTTCCACAAACATAAAATGTTTATAAAAATAGGATCTTCTTCATTTCTTTGTTGTGAAGATTAAGTGAGACGGTCTATATACACAGCACACAGACGTGCCTGACTTTGATGGGCACTGTGAAAAATGTGATGAGATGGACGGAGAACAAGCACAAGTTTTTCACAGCGCCCCAAGGAGCGGGCTCCGGGGGCTGTCACAACTATCTCCCTTGTCTTCCTTAGCAGCTTGAAGCTGAGTGTTAGGAGAGCGCTTAGAGGGTTTTCTGGTTCTCAAACTTAACTGCATGGGAGGAACTTTCTTTATTAAAATGCTGAGGGGCAGGGTGAGGAACTGAATCATGTGAGGAACTTTCTTTATTAAAATGCTGAGGGGCAGGGTAAACTCACACTGAAAGGGGGCAATGCACATATTCTGGGTGAAAGGCATACTTACCCACTTCCGATGTGTAAATGCAAATTATGTGACCAAAATTGTGTACTCCTGTAATACTCTGAAATAAAAAAATAAATGTATAAAATCTAGATTCTTGAATCTTGTCCAACATTGACAGGACTAGAATCTTGGGGATGGGTCCCTGACACTAGTATTTTTTAAAAGTAGCTTCCAGATGACTCCAATACAGCAACCAGATATGGAACCTTCTGATTTCATCCCCCGTCCATCAAATGAAGGAGTCCCTTCCTCAGTATCCCTGCTTCTGTGTCTGCAGGGCCCTTCAACACCCTCAAGCAGCCAGGATCATCTGTCTTGCCCTTTCAGTTGTTAAACAAAGATTTTCTATGAAGTGTAAAAATTGTGTCATTTGTACACATCCATATTAGTTCTTAGTCTGGAAGAGCCCGTCTTATATAATAACTTTTTTAAAATATAAAAGAGGTTAGTCTGCTGTACAGATTTTTTTTTTTTTCTTAATCTCCTTCAACTATTTCTCCTGGGACAGGGTCTCTGAACCAACTCATTATCATCCTCATTTTAATACAAGGTCCATTATAATATTCTTCCTCAAAAGATCATACAAAAACTCAATAGAATTTTCTGTGTGGACTAATCAGCACAAATATTTTTTCAATAATCTAATAAGCAGTCTGTTTTATTAGTTTGTTTCTTTCTTCTGACAGCTGTGTAATATTATTCAAAGTGCAGTCCATCAAGACCACATTCTTCAGAAATTGCTGCCAAACCAATTTTCCTTATTTTTATACCCCTATTTAACATGGTTTCCCTTCTTTTTTTTTTTATTTCAAACTTTTTGAGACAAATTTAGAATCACATTTTTCCTACTTTTAGGTATCCTTCAGAAGACTGGCTGATTATTTCAATTTGATGAGATGATATATAGAATTTGTATTGCAGCAAACATACTCATTATTCTTACTTGCTTTTAATCATTTAATTCTTTGATTGGCCTAAAAAAAAATGCACTGCAAAACTCAGGGCTGAATCCTGTGAAATTCCAGTCCTCCACCCAGGTGGACACAGATTCAGACAACCAACTACAAGTCTGATGCTATCAAATGCTTTGCTGACCTAAAGGAAAATTTTAATTAGATAGCTCCTTGACTCTACTAACCTCCCAAAGATATCTATTAAAAAGCTTAAGTCAGGGTGGTGCTTGTGGCTCAAGGACTAGGGCGCTGGCTCCATATACCAGAGGTAATAGGTTCAAACCCGGCCCTGGCCAAAAAAAAAAAAAAAAACTTAAGTCAGCTTCAGATGTCTTCTTCTTAATAAATTAAAACAAGTGGCAACAGGTCCTTGCCTTTTCTAAAGATCTATAAATAATTCAATAATCTATTTCAAAATGTTGTTGAAAGTGTTACACTTAGCAGTTTATTTATATACTAGAAGCTAGTTTTGTGAAAAGAAATTATTTGATTTACTGTTGCCATTTATCTGGAACTTCATTATGAGTCCTTAGAGGTTACTGACAATGACTCATACTCAGAAATCATGTATCTAAGTTTTGTTAGCATTTAGAGCATGATTCCTTTTATTCCCATGTACTTGAATTGTTTTACATCAACTGGGTCTTCTTTTAAACTCTTTTTATTATATCTTGGGTCATAATACCACAGTATTTTATTTTTAGTTTCTCTCCCCCACTTCCCCTCATTGGTAAATGCCTTCTCCTTCTAGACAATGGAAACAAAGATAGGAACCATGGGTTCTCCCTTTTTTCCATCATGTTAACACCCCAATTTTTTTAGATTGCAGGATTTGTACCTCTTCTTTTACCTCTCTGGTACTTCCTGTCTCAAAGATAGCTGAAATAGCTTTCTGGCCCACCATAGTCTGAGAATTTCCTTAATCATGAAAATACTAAACTTGCATTCAAATTTAACCTCTTTCATTTGACATTTGAGGCCAGCTAATTCTTTCCTGAGAGTAGAGACAGCCCTGAACACACAGGCTGTTCAGCAGCATCCCTGCCTGGCCTTTTCCAAAAGGGTGCCAATGGCACATATTCAGTTAAGGTAACTGAGAATGCCTCCAGACATTGCCCTAGCTAAGGTCCTAGTTCTTTTTAAATTTTCACAATCGAGTATCAAAATACATTAGATTAAAATGTAACCTTCCTTGACATGTGCCTCTTCATACCTCTAGGTCTAGACTGATTCGTACTTATTTTTGCTGTTAATATCTCCAGGCAGTTAGATCATACATGGACATCTTCCTCTAGGGGACCCAGATTGCCATGTCCTCTATAGTTCTAAGAATTTGTCTCTTAAATCTGACATCTTCTCTCTACAAAGAAGAAGTTGAACATAATCCTAGAGTTTTTCAGATTATAAAATTAAGATAATAATAGTGAAATTATGAGACAATACTCAGAAACTCAATAATTTTAATTCCAGCACCTATGATATTCAGGAAATGGAAGAAATCAACTAGGTTGCCTTGCGATTTTCCTTTTAAGCATTTTACAAGAAATATTCAATTTTTTTTCTCTCATGGTTTTTTTGCAGCTAAATACTTTCCCCCAGCAAAGCTTTTCTCCCCACCTACCCTCCTTTAACTAGATGTATATTTCAGTGATATGCCCTAGTAATAAAGTCAACTGAGCAAAAACCCAGAGGGGAGGATTCTTTTAAATGTCTTTCAGAAAGAAAGAGAACAATCCATAAAAAGAAATGCAACAATGTTCTTTTAGAAATTGCCTGCTGTGTCAAAAAGGAACACACTGAAAAAAAACAATTTTGTGATTCAAAAGGAATCCCAAAGTCAGAATTCCTTCCAGCACAGAAGGACAGAGGTGCGTGGCACTGGGAAGGTCATCAGGCTCGGTTTACACAGAGAGAGCTAATGTAGCCAGGCCCACCTGGGAAGACAAGCCATGGATATCTCTTCCACCTAAGTTCAGAGAGAGGGTCTTCTTTCCAGGATCACAACTCTGTAAAAGTACTCATCACAATTCTTACATATTGTCAGGAAGTTCAAGGGGTCAACCCCGAAGTGTATTGTACACCTGTCAGTAGCTCCCGTAGCTCCCATACTGATAGCTTTCAAACTCTTGTGTGCATAAGAATCATCATAAAAGCATATTTAAAATGTAGTGTTCTGGGACTTGCCCACCAGAGTTTTATCATGTGTAATCCAGGCCCTGAAAAATCACAATTGGACATCATTCTGGGTGTCCTAGGGTGAAACCAGGAAAACACTGACACTATGGCCACAAAATTTATTTTATAACAGCATTCAGTATTTCCGTCTCCAAGAATAATGCAGGGCAAAGGTAGAACTTTCCCTTTGTTCTCTGAAAGTTTGCTGAAAAATCAACTCACAAAAGGCAGAATAATAGGAAAAAAGGCATAACAAAATTTTATTTTCACATGCATAGCATGCAAGAACTATAGGAGAATGATTATTCAATAGTCTAATGGGGTACAGATGTTTCTATACCCTTCTTCATAGGGAAAGGGGTAATGGGGAAAATGTGGCAATTCAAGGGATAGTAAAGGATTCTGGGGGGGACTCAATGGGCCTACAGTGGCCTGGGACAAAATCTATTGGGCCTACAGAGCAGACAGTGGTTTGTGATAAAAGTCTGTCCTGGTGTTCTGGCAGACTTTAGTCTCTCTTCCTGCAATCTCAGCGAAGTTAATGAAAACTCAGGGAAAGCAACTGTGTTATTCATTCTTTAGCAGGTCTAGTTTCTAGGTAGGCGAAAGAACTACAGAGAACAACTTCACCCTGTGCTTTGGGAGGGACAGAGGGCTGAGAGACAGGTGTGGGAGGAAGAGGAAGGTTAGCATGACCTTGAGGTTGTTTCTTCAGTTCAGCACGTCAAGGCACAAATTCCAGTGTATTTGGAGCCCCAGTATTCCCCTAAAACTTCCCTAGAGGTTTCACACATTAAAAGCTGACGTTGTGAGGATGTAAAGAGGAAAATCAGGTTAGCACCCTAATGGGGAAGGATCCTATGAAGCTAGCCTCTCATTTCTGGGAATAGGCCAGTTCAATTAAACAGTTGTGACTCATTTTAGCAAAAGCAGTTGCAAAGGTAGGCCTCTATATATGATACAGACAAACAGATCTTTAAAAACATGCAAAGAAACAGAAGAAAATCAAACATTAATGTTTGGAGTAGTCTACAAACTGGTTTGTTCTAGAATCTGAAGGGCAATGATCTGGAAAGATCAGTGTTAATCTGGCAGATTTTCCTAGACTGTACTTCTTGTGTAGAATTTGTCCAAATATAAGCTATTTCAGAAATTTTTCTTGAAAGCTAAGTAGCTTCATCTTGCACAGCCTTAAGAAAAAGGTAGTTGTAATTCTTTGTGATCCCAAGTCAGAAAGATGGGAGAAAAATTTAAAACATTAGTCTGGAAAGCTGGAGCCAAATGTTGGAGGGAACTAAAAATTTAGGATTCACTCTAGGTAACAAAAAACAAAACTCTCAAAAACAATCAACTAACAGGTGTGTACTATGATTTTTTTTTCTGAAACATAATTTTTCTCTCCAATACCCCACTTCCACCAAAGGTAAATTATTATAAGACTAATTGTTTTGCAAAATAAATTTAGTCTTTGACCTGATTATTTATGTAAGTTTAGTAAGAATAGGAAATGACTGTATGGGCTTTTTTAAAGTTTTAAAGTTGGTTTTGTTGATTTTTTACATAAGGAACCACATGTCAAACTTTAAAAAGCCTCTCACAGCTTAGAGCTATGTCTGAAACTTGCCATAAGATTATGCCTGTAATACCTTTATGATTAGGTGAATGCCCTTCTTCTTGAGGTCTTCAAGTTATCCAGAGATTCCTAGACCCATCAGAAAGTAACATTCTTGGGGGAGGAGCCAAGATGGCGGTCTGTAAACAGCTTTCTGCAGACGCTCCTGTCCAGAAGGAGAGTTAAAGGACAGAAATTTGGCGAGAGAGCCAAGGGTTTGGAGCTGAGCCAAGAGACAAGGTCGAGGAACACACATCAACACTGCTGGAGCGACGTGCGACCCCAAGGATACAAATAAAAGGTACAGAGCACATCACCAAGCGGACGGGAGTCCCCTCCCCCAAGAGAACAGCTCGCAGTATACGCCATACCTCCATACAAACAAGCGAGCAGAGTTCAGAGGTCCTCCCACTCT
>CAUYON010062981.1:0-11493 GCA_963573935.1 Arctocebus calabarensis | reverse complement strand
TCCCAAAACCAGAGATGCTGGCGTGGATGCGGAGAAAAGGGAACACTTCTACATTGCTGGTGGGAATGCAAACTAATATATTCCTTTTGGAAGGATGTTTGGAGAATACTTAGAGATCTAAAAATAGATCTGCCATTCGATCCTGTAATTCCTTTGCTAGGTATGTATCCAGAAGACCAAAAATCACAGCACAATAAAGATATCTGTACTAGAATGTTTATTGCATCCCAATTCATAATTGCTAAGTCATGGAAGAAGCCCAAGTGCCCATCGACCCAAGAATGGATTAATAAATTGTGGTACATGTATACCATGGAATACTATGCAGTCTTAAAGAAAGATGGAGACTTTACCTCTTTTGTTTTGACATGGATGGAGCTGGAACATATTCTTCTTAGCAAAGTATCTCAAGAATGGAAGAAAAACTATCCAATGTACTCAGCCCTACTATGAAACTAATCTATAGCTTTCGTATGAAGGCTAAAACCCAGTTATAGCACAAGAAATGGGAAAAGGGGCAAGGGAGGGGTGAGGAGTGGGGAGGATGGGTGGAGGGAGGGTGATTGGTGGGATCACACGGTGCATCTTACAAGGGTACAAGTGAAAATTACTAAATGTAGAATATAAATGTCTTCATATAGTGATTAAAAGGCCATAAAGGCTATGTTAAATAGTTCAATGAAAATATTTCAGATTCTATATGAAGTCAACATATTGTGCCCCATGATTGCACCAATATACACAATTATGATTTAATAAAAATAAAAAAAGACTTAAAATTATAAAACTCTTACAAGAAAAATAGGAACAAATCTTTGCAACTTGAGTTAGATGCTGGTTTTTAGATTTGACACCAAAAGCACAAGCAACAAAATTAAGATAAATAAGACTCATCAAAATTTAAAACTTTTTTTCAAAGAATACCATCAATAAAGTATTACAAGACAATATATAAAATGAGACAAAATATTTGTAAACTATGTATTTGATAAGGCACTTGTATCCAAAATATGTGAAGAACTCTTGCAACTCAATAATAAAAAGATTAACAACCCAATTGAAAGTAGCAAAAGATGTGCATAAACATTTCTCCAACAAAAATATATAAAAAATGGCCAATAATCACACAAACAAATTCTTAGAATTATTGGCCATCATGACAATGCAAATAAACCTACAATGAGCCATTACTTGACACCCACCAGGACAGTTATGTTCAAAAAAATAAAAAAACAGCCAGTATTAACAAGGCTATAGAAGAATCAGAACACTCATACAATGCTGGTCGGAATGTAAAATGTCGCATGTGCCTTGAAAAACAGTCTGACATTCCTTTAAAATACTAAACATAATATTACCATATGACCAAATAGTTCCACTCTTAGCTATATATCCAAGAGAAATGAAAACATATGTCCATGCAAAAATTTGTACACAAATAGCACTATCGATAGCAGCGTTATTCAAAATAGCCAAAAAGAGGAAACAACCCCAAAACCCATCATTGATAAATGAATACATAAAATGTGGTATATCCATACAATGTAATATTATTTAGCAAAAAAATGAATAAAGTACTGATAAATGCTACAACATGAATGAACCTTGAAAATATGATGCTAAGTGAAAGAAGCCAGACCATATCTCGTATGATTCTATTTATATGGAATGTCCAGCACTGGCAAATCTATAAAGATAGAAAGTACATTAGTAGTTGCTTAGGGTATGTATTGGGGGTGGAGGATAGGGGTAGGGAAACTGATTTCTAATAAGTATGGATTTTCTTTTGGGGTTATGAATGTGTTCCAAAGGTAGTTTGTGATAATGGTTGCACAATTATGTGAATATACCAAAAAGTAGCAAAGTGTACACTTTAAATAATTGAATTTTATGGTATGTGAATTATCTCTCTAGAAAACCATTTAAATAAAACTAGCACTATTTCTATAAAGGCTCAAGAATTAATCCATACACAAAATAAAGACAATGCACTTAAATCACACACTTAAGTCCCGTCACCTAGAGTGATGCAACAATAAATGACCTGTTGTTGTGAACAGCAAATTATGGTTGCCAAAATCATTCAGACGAAAAACCTGACAGCACGTGTGAAAAGTATCAATTAGACACTAAACATAGTTTTGCTTTCAGCCTCTGTACTGAGGCCTGCCATATAGATTTACTATTTCTTCTAACTTTTGCACTTGCTGATAAAATCAAGACTTTTCTTGTTCAGGGAGGGGTTTCCTGCTAAACCAGGACAACCCCAGGCAAGCTAGCATGGTTGATCACTCTATCTGTGGACAAGTAAGATGAAAAAAGGGCTTTCTTTTCCTGCATCATACTCTGGGTGAAGACATCAAACTGAACTACTTAGACCCTAGAGTCTTGCAGAATTTTTATCCCTAAAGTTTTACATTTTCTTTGTTGCTGTCATGAGAGAGACCTTTCCTTCTGTATTATCTGTTTATTCTAGTTGTTCATTTTTGTTCTACAATTTTTACATCGATATTCCTAAATGAGTCAGATTGTCTGACATGACAAACCACCTGGGCTTGGTGACTAGGGATTGTTTTAGTCTTAATTTCTTTTCTAATTTTTGGTCTGCTTAGAAATCTTATCTCTTCTAGGGTGAATTTTGGTAATTTTTATGTTTTCTAAGACAGTTAATCATTTTATCCAGGATTCAATTTAATTCGTACCTAGGTTTGCCAAGTATTTCCTGAAATTTTTTTAATGTCCTCTATAGCTCTTGTTAATTTCTCTATTTTTTTTCTTTTTTATTTCTAATGTAAGTGGTTTGTCACTGTTTTTATTTATTGTTTCTTCTTTTTCTGCCTTGTCATTTATAAATTTCAGCTTTTTTCTTTTTTATTTTTATGCTTTTCATATGTTACCTTTGATATTTTTTCCTGACTTCTCAAATACATTTTTTGAACTGTCATTTGCAGTTTATAATATATATGTTTATGGCCTCATTATCCTGAGAAATCAGCTTTGATCATCTTCCATTAATTCCTAAATGGTGTATTTCATTATATTATTGTTAATCTCTAAGTCTGTAATTTCAGTTTCGATTTTCTCAGAAGCCAAAACTAAGAGGGAAATACGGGGTTTTTTTCCTTTTATTATATTATCTGATAATTTAATTACTCTAATAAATGTGACATTGCTCATTGGTCTGCAATAAGTAGCCTTCATCGTGCTAGATATATTAGTCAAGATCCTAGTGGGAAGATAGCATGCTGAAAAAGATAACACTGAACAGAATTGAATGAGGAAACGCCATATAGACATGTGGGCTAGCTGAAGGGAACCAAAAAAGATGGTAAGGTGTCCAGGAAGTAGCAACAGTGGACATCTGTTACCACCCCTAGGCCTGAAGAAACAAGGGTTTGGGGGGAATGTCTCTGGATCTCGCAAAAGGTAGAGCCACCCAGGAGGGACCCCTGAGGAACTGTAGCCGCAGAGGAACACTGCCACTTTGCACCTGCAGGAATGGAGAGGAGAGGAGGGAGTAATTACTCCAATCCCCCTTCCACTCCACCTTCCATCCTCTGCCCACTCCCAGTGGCTGAACACACTCTGAAGGCAGAGGACCTGAGAACCCGAGAGATGCCATCTGCCTAGGTCAGTGACAAAAGGACACAAAATGGGGTTGAAAAGAGAAAAAAATCTGGGAGCAAAAACTGGGAATAGCTAGCAACTCAAGTAATTATTCTGCTCATATTTAAACATCGGGAATAGATGTAAACTCTTTTCATGTGGTCTCCTAATGTGATGAATTCTTTTTATAGCTTTCCTAATTTCAAAGGACTTTTGCCTTTCTAGAACTTTGAGCCCTTCTTGATCACGATATATATTCTTTTCACTTCAGGACAAGATATTTTTGAGTTGTAACCTATTTATTTAGAATTTTTATAACTGTACTCATCAAAGAGATTGGTTTGTGGTTTTGTCATAGTTTAGTATCAGTATTACACTTTGTGAAGTGAATCAAAAGATTTTCACATTTTTATGTTCTGAAAAATTTATACTGCAAAACAAAACACTATTCCTTAAACGTTATTTTAAAAATTACTCAATCATGTTCCTACAAGGAACTGGTGGCTTTTCTTTTAGGTAATTTTTGGATGACTTTTTAGGGTCTCCCATAATTATTAGGCTGAACAGTTTTTCTACCTTTGAAGCCAATTTTGGTCACTTATAATTTACTAGGAAATGATACTTTTCCTGGAGTTTCATTTTCCCCTGGAAATGATTTATTCATGTTTTATTTTCTCCAACTTGGGAATTTATATGGACTTCGCAAAGGATTTTTGTATCTCCCAGGGTTGTGGCTATAGCGTAGACAGATACCCTCAAAGCCTTGGTCAAAACAGTTAAAACACTTAAGAGGGGTTTAATCTTGAAGACTGGATTCTTCAGGCCTCTCAGGCTGTTGACAAATGCCACACCCCTGTGGTGCTGACTACATACATGAGAACATGCTTGAGTTGTCCTTCCAGAGTAATTCACCATGTGGTTGCATAACCTCAGCACCTGCCTAGCCTGGAAACTGACCTCTGCGAACTGTGGCTGTGATTTAGCCTTTCTGCTAAGCAAAAGCAAGAAGGAAGTATGTGAGATGAAGAGAAAGAAAGGGAAGGAGGGAGCACATGCAGGAGTGAGCCTTGATGCATCTGCCTCAATAGTGCTTTCCTGCCAGCCTTGATGCTCCCGCTGTGGATGTATCATTGTGAGTAGCCTTGTAGGGATTCAGTTATCTGACTGTGAAATGAAGGCTCTGAGGCCTTTCTAGATTTATGTTTCTATTAACAGATCCTCCTAGGAGTAAACTGAGCACAAACAAGTTCATACCTCAACTTCGGCATGTGCTCGCTCTCTCTGTTTCATAAAAAACTGATGCAACTGCTTCAGTAACAGTGACTGAGATCTGATCTAATTCAGGAGGAGCAAAAGGTCCTTCTGTTCACCAGTATCTTCCCATCAACCAGCCATGGACTTAAAAGTTTTCTACTCTGAGAGATTTAAGGTGTGAGCAGCCTAAGCAAGAATCTTGTCCTGATAAAACAACATTTGAGTACTTAACACCTTAATGTGCTCTAATGCATCCCATTGACAAGGTTGTTGTTAGCTAACAGGATGTTCTGATGGGGAAGAAGAGAGCCAGCCAGGAATGACAACCACACTTTCAGGAAATGGGTGGGGAAGGTGTACAATTGGTAGGCAGGTGACAACATGCTATTTACTTGGTTCCTTTTTAAAGACGGAGATGAATTACAACACCGTCCTGGCTTGAGAAACTATAACAAATAATTACAGACTGGGTGGCTTAAAAAATAGATACTTATTTGTGGAAGCAGGGAAGTTCAAGAAGGTGCTGGCATGTTTGCTTCCTGGTGAAGGCTTCTCTTCCTGGCATATAGACAGCTACCTTCTTACTGTGTCTTCACATGGTTTTTCTTCCATGTGTTAGCGTAGAAAGAGAGAAAAAGATCTTCTTCCTCTTACTAGGGCACTAATCTCATCATAAGGGCCCAATCATCATGACCTAATCTAAACCTAATTACCACCCCAAAGCATCACCTCCAAAAGCCACTACATTAGGGACTACAGCTTTAGTATATGAGTGTAGGGCAGGGGGATACAAAAATTCAACCCATAACAAACACAAATTAGCCTACAAGGGTTTGAGGATTGTTAAAGCATCAAAGACTCTGGCAAGGTAGCATGAATAACATGGTCATTAGAAGCCCTTAGGCCAGGTTTCTATCCCAATTCTGGCATTCTCTAAGTTATTAAACTTCTGTGAGTCTCTGTCTCTTCATTTGCAAAACAGGAATAATAATGCCTATCTTTGGGGCTGATAGTAAAGTTAAGTGAAATGATGTTTTAAAAGTACTTAAGCACAGTGCCTGGCATGAATGAGAACTTAATCAATCAATATATTGATAATTAATCACACATCCCAGTTTTTTCACCATCCCTCTCTAGAAGCCATTTTTTATAATAATTTAATTAATCACAAGAATTTTTGTGTTTGTGCTGTGCTGGTAATTTGGGGTTATAAGGAAGAATATTCCCTTCCCTCAAAAACTTCCTATCCAGTGGAAAAGACAGGCTGTACACAATCAAGTAAAATATAAAGCAAAATAAGCATGAGAACCAAATATAAGTGTCCCAACATACTGTGGGGATGCCTAGGAGGGAACAATGGGCTGTCTCGGGTGAGAGTCAGGGAATGGATTTGGGAAGGATTCTTGGAAGAGGCAGCATGTGAATTAGGCCAAACAATCTGATAAAGTCTTGTCTAACACCTTCACTTTACAATTAAGGGCCCAGACAGGTTAAAAACTCTCCAGGCTCAATACCCACTCCATATTGGGCATAGACCATGTGTCAGTCATTGTTAAGCTTGACTTCTTAAACCTCACAGTGACCCCATAAAGTGAGGATTCTTAGCATCCCCATTTTACAGATGAAGAAATCAAGGCATAAAGAGGTAAAAACAAAACAAAAAAAAATTTATCCAAGGTCACATAGCTTGTGGGTGGTACAAAAAGAATTTGACTTCATGTATTCCTCTCCAAAGCCACCATTTCTTTCTTAGTGATGGAGCTGGAGCATGAGCACCCAACTTGTGATTGAAACTCTGTGCTTGCGCATTTTTCTACACAACCATATGTGAGCAAAAAAGAAATATTTTAGGAGGTAGAGAATTCTGGGTAAACTCACCAGGTTGAGACCAAAGCAGGAGCAAAAGTATGACACCTGAATTTGGGGTTCTTGGAAGAGGGTGGGAATTGCCACAGCTGAATGAATTAATTAATGATAGGCTGCAACTTGGGTGACCGCACCATCACAGTCTGACACCTCAGATGAGGAAGAAGCCAGGAACAGCAATATTTTTATACATTTTAGGAATAAGAAAAGCAGAGAGTAGTCTCAGAGACTCCTCCATCATCCTGAAGACAACAGAGATATAAAGAAACCCTCAACTCTCACCCTGCTCCTCACCTGGGTTCTTGCTCTGTGAATGGCTCCACCATCCACCCTCCTGCTGGAAACAGAGGTTTCATAGAAGACTCAACATTCTCTCTCATTCCTTTGTTAATCCTATTTTTAAAATATTTTTGAAATCATTATTCCTCTGTTAGTCCTGCTTCTCCAAGAAGCAGACACCAAGGTGAAATTAAATGTGCAAGGACTTTTACTAAGGAAATATGTATGAAAGCAAACATGGAAGAAGCTAGGAAAAGTTAGAAGAGCTATCAGACCATGGTGTGACCTCGAGGGAAGAAAAGAGAGAGGGAAGCTTGGGTGGATGCATCCTACACTGCTGTGCAGTATAAGGAGGTTTCCACACAGCCACTGGGGAGTTTTTGAGCCAACAGCACTATTAGAGGAAAGCAAGGTCTCCCGGGAACATTCCTGCATTTGTATTACTGCCACCCTCAGTAATTGGCTGACAGCAGCAGTCCCTGGGAAGCATGGCCTCAACACATACACAATGCTGGATTTTAGATCACAGCAACAGAACCCGTGGTCAATTATGCTCCCTGTAATTGGAGATCCGTGAGTCTAGACTCATGGTCTCCACCACATGAGGCCAGACATAAAGCTGCTCACCAGGTCTATAGCTCAGACCCTTCCATTCTCTGGACAATTGCAATAGCCCCAACCAGTCTCCCTGCTGCTAATCTTTATCCTTCCAAATTTACTTCCACGCTATGGTGAGAAAGGCCTTTCTAAAATACAAATCTAATATGTCAATACCCTACTTAAAGCCTTCAATAATGATTTTACCAATTCCCTTGAAATCTATAAATGGAGCTCTTGCTTTGAATAAGAGATTGATTGAACATTTAATCAAACAAGATGTCCTTGAACTAGTAACACGTACTTTATCCCAGCACTCTGGTCAGGGTGAAATAAGACTCTATCAGGACTGAAAATGCAAGTTAACTGAGACGCTTAAGCATTACCTTTATTGAGAGTCATCGAACTTCCTGCTAATCTTGTTGGGGAATTAAAATCCTTGTAAAATGTGACTTAGCTAAGCTTATCAACAGTTGATGATATTACAGCAAAAACATAATCATACTGAATACTACTTTCTAAGTTCTTAATTTGGCTTTTTAAAATTTTTTTAAATTTTCTTACAGTTTTTGGCTGGGGCCAGGTTTGAACCTGTGTCACCCTGGCATATAGGGCTGGCGCCCTACTCCTTGAGCCATAGGTATCTCTTTTGTTGGCTTTGGGATTTTCTAACACTTTATAGATATCCTGCCATTTAGGATTCACAGGGCATTATCTTTTGCAAATGCTATTAACTGACTTCACCTATTCATGCAGTGAGCCAATAATTGGCTCAGAGCAGGACTGTAGGAATTTTTTCCCACAAAACATGAGAATGACCAAACAGCTTCCATTATTCACTCATCAGGAACAGAGAAACCTCTGCTCTCATCTCAGTAGTTAGAAATGTCTGTAATTCTTGGAAAAATTGGAGGCTTACATTGATCACATGCTTTTATCTAAAGATGAGACCATAGTTTTAATTTTTGCTCTGATCTATGCAATGCTGAAATTCTTTGATGAGTGACACACCTAGAGGAGCAATTTTTAATATAAAAATCAAAATGCCACAGGAGGTCTCAAATTTAGACATTCTCATGGTGACTATTTTGCACAGTCAATTGCATGAAATATAAAATTGGTTCATAATGCACATTGAATATTGTTTTTAATACTAAGGATTTGAGTCATTCTTGGGTATCAAGATCATACATGTTTCCGGAAGTATAACAGTTCATCCAAAGACACACATCATTTTAGTCTAGCCATCATACAAATGGCTCTTCTAAGAAATGTTCACATGAAAGCTTGAAGAAATCCTAGGTTTGATGGCCCATTATTAATCACAACATTGCAAAAATTCACAAGAAATATATCATACTGGCTTCTAATTTTTCCATGAGCAAGAACTCATAACGGCCATTTCAGATAAAGAACTTGCCAACTGTGATAGATTCTTATTTAAAAACCTCTAATCTATTAAAAATTGAGAAAGAGAGAACCAAGATTCCTGATCCCCCCACTCCTTGGCCACCTGCAAACATCTACTATAGGTTCCCAGAGGATAAATAAAGAAGTGACCAGGGTGAGGACAATGTAAGCTTTCCCTTACTTGGGCCCCAAAACTTCATAGAAAGAGTCCAACCTAGAGGGCTGAACTGGACCACAGGAGGGTGACAAGGACAACTTTTTTGTTTCTGGCCAACGACTACACTAAAAGCAGGCTGTGATAGTTTTATGTGTTCACTTGGCTGAGCCACATGCCCAGATATTTGATCATACATTATTCTGGATGTTTCTGTGAAGGTGTTTTTGAATGAGATTAACATTAAATCGGTGGACTTTGACTAAATCACATTGCCCTCTGTAATGTGGGTGGACCTCTTCCAATCAATTTAAGCCTTGAATAAAAGAAAAGACTGACCTACCCCAAGCAAGAAGGAATTCTGTCAGCAGAGAGCCTTCAGGCTTGAATTACAATATCAGCTTTTCCTGGGTCTCCAGTCTTCAGTGTACCTTGCAGATTTTGAACTTGCCAGCCTTCAGATACCTCAAATCAGTTTCTCTCTCTCCCCCCATCTCCATTGGCTCTGTTTCTCTAGAGAACCCTGACTAATATATAGACCGAGAGGCTTCCTTGAACTTTCTCTCAGGCCCACATCTGAAAGAAAAAAGGAAAAATAAACCCAAGAAGAACAGACCCATGGTGAGGGAGTTCGTCTCCCACTAGGGCAAAGTGGATGTGGCCTGAGCTTGCACACTGAAGCTGTCCCAAGAAGAGAGAGCCTTACCAAGCAGGCATTTAACAGTGAAGTGTTTCCACTGCAGGGTGCTGTGGACTGAGCACGTACTACTACATCCATGTCATCTCATTGCTGGAGCCACCAAGATGGTTTTTCAGTTATCCCTTTAGATCTAGTCTCCACTTGTTGACACAGCTTCTGCCTACAAGGCTGAACTGTGTGAGCCACATCAGAAAGTTTTCTCACCTCCAGGCCACCAATAGACTCAGCCTCTCACCCAGAGGTCACTGCCACTTGAGGCAGCCCCTCCAGGGAACCCCCCTGTATCTCTGGGTTCTGAAAGGCTCTCCCTGTCCTGGCTTCTTCAGGGACAGTAACAATACCCTGCTGTTTGTAACTCCAGGTACTGCATCACATTCCTGTGCTTTCCCAGGACCATCTACACTTTTCTAAGTAATCTCTCTTCAAAACTCTCCTGATCTCTTTTCTGAAAGACCTTGGCTAATACACTGCCCCAATGAGGATTATCAGATTTAACAACATAAAAATACAAGATGAACAGTTAAAATTGAATTGCAGATAAACAACAAACTTTTTTAAGTATAAACAGGTCCCGATAATCATTGTTTATCTGAAATTCAAATTTAACTGGGCATCCTGTATTTTATCTGGCAACCCTAGCCTCACCATCAACTGTGAAAATATTTTGGGAATCTTGGTGAACTTCAGCTGATCCCTGAAACAAATAAGGTAAAAAAACAGCCACAGAATATTAATACTCATGATGCAGAAATGGTCCTAATTTGCAGAACAGCTCTCTCAATTGAAGACCACTCCCTTTCCCTGTGTATGTGTGTATGTATCTGAATATATAGACAGAAAAAAGAAGTGTGTGAGGAAAAGTGAGAGCAAGAGAAAATAATGAGAGACAAGCCTGGAAAGGAAGGTTAGTGCTGGCTCATCAAGAAACTTAGCTCCAGGGAGGACAAGGGACCTCTCTTTTCTATATAATGTCCTCAGACTCTTGGATACCAGTAAGAGGTCTGACCCTCTCTGCATTATTTATATTTCCTTACATAGCTTTTGTGATTGATGCTGATGAATTAGGCTTTCCAAGGTTGTTTTGTCTTTTAAAAATATCTCCTGAGATTTCTATCAAAGGATAAAGTTGGATTCTGGGAATCTGGCTAGTTCTACTAACTGTAAACCATGTTTAGATATTATTTCATGTTATATTTGTAGAACATATCCTTGATAATAAGATGAGATAAAAAGACTCAATTTAAATAGCACTTTTCTTTTCTAATTTTTTCTGCAAAGATGAGAAAGAAAGAGAAAGTGGGGTGGGTGGAGCCAAGATAGCAGCTGTAGCCAGCTTTCCACAGAGGCTCCCATGCAGAAAGAGAGTTAAAGGACAGAAATTTAGCAAGAAAGCCAATGGTTCACATCTGAACCAAAAGAAAAGGTCAAAGAACGCACATCAACCCTGCTGAGGCGACCTACGACCCCAAGGATACAAACAAAAGCTGACTTCAACCCAGAGTAACTGATTCTCTAGGGTAAGACAGAGACCAGCTGAAAACAAGACAGAGCCACTTAACCCCACCGCACCAAGAAGGTCCCCAGTTTCTCAGGCAGTAGCGCTGTACAGATCCTTGGCAAAACTCAA
>CAUYON010062979.1:0-54925 GCA_963573935.1 Arctocebus calabarensis | reverse complement strand
TTATTTTTCTGATAATGGTAATCCCAAGTAGCCTAGGATAAGTGGGCTCCTCTTATTTACAACCTCTTAAAAAAGGGATCGCTAGCTTCATATTAGGGCTGAGTACATTGGATACTTTTTCTTCCATTCTTGAGATACTTTGCTAAGAAGAACATGTTCCATCTCCATCCATGTAAACACAAAAGAGGTAAAGTCTCCATCTTTCTTTAAGGCAAAACCCAATTATATCATAGGAATACAGGGAAAGGGGAAAGGGAGGGAGTATGGGTGGAGGGAGGGCAATTAGTGGGAACACACCTACGGTGCATCTTAGCAGGGTACTGGGGAAACTTATGAAATGTAGAGTATCAATGTCTTTATATAGTGATCAAGAAAATGCTGTGAAGGCTATCTGTAACAGTACGATCAAAACATTTCTGAATGTATATGAATCGTGCCCTATGATTGCACCAATGTACAGAATTATGATTCAATAAAATTATAAAAAAAAAAAGGGATCGCTAGCCTTTCACAGTACCAACACAGATCCATGCAGGAAAGCAAAAGGAAACACAAATTCCAGGGAATCCGGAGCTGTCGAGTGGTTCCTAGGTGAGTCTTATTTGCAGAAGACTTTTTTCTTTACTTCAGGGCTACTGACTGCTTCATGCACAGTATGGTGGTGGTTCCAATATTCTAGGAAAAGGAACAGTGACACCAATTGGGGAAAGGGAGGCAATTTAACTTGAAGGACATTTATTTGAGCGTTTAGTTGCTCCCAGACTTTTGATAGTATTTGATAATGTTTAGTTACATGAGGGTTGGCTCTCCGCAGCAGTACATTGGCATCTTCACTCCCCAGTTGTCTTTGCTTTCACACTTTTTATACGCTTGCAGATTGCGAGTCCATTTAGCTACTCTCTAACCTGCTCGCTGAGACCCAAACGCCTATCACGTCAGAGCAGTCTTAGCTTTCCTTGGCCAGAGACGGACATATATATTGCTGTCTTTTCCTTCCCCCATCCTCAAAGTCTCTTTTCAGGCTCTAGCTTGGGACATCACGTCTCATATTCTTTTTGCTACTATTTGGACTTGGTCAAATTGTTTTGTTTATATGAGTTTTTACTCTCTCCCCATCCCACCCTACACCACCCATCCAGTGCCTTTTGCCATGATTATAGTAGCTACAGACTCTCGGTTCCATGACTTACACCAACAGGTGGGAGTTGTTGTCACTGCCATAGACTAAGAAATAGTGGTCGCTGCTCAGCTGTGTTCCCAGGAAAACACGGTCGGTCCACAAGGCCAACTCTTTCCTTCTGGGGTAGAAACAGTGAGGATAGTAAGAGATGGGGGGTATTGGTGTGCATGCATGCGCGCGTGTGTCTTGATGAAGGAAGAGATTCATCTTTTATCCTCTGAAGAATTTGTCTTTAGTTTGCCAATTATTTACTCTCCCAGTTTATATACCTACATGTTTATTTGTATTTGAAAAATAGAAAAGTAAAAAAAAATCCCTTTACATAGATATTTTACCAAACAAACAAATACATAATATATGTAACGTAACTTTTACAAAATTTCTTATAATCAGAGTTTTACAATTAATGATATATTGTGAATATGCTCCTTTGTCTACACATTCAGGGAATCACCATCCTTATGAATGGCTGATCAGTGTTAATGACCTTATTATAATAATTATTTATTATAGAGCATATTATAATACATCTAATCTTTTTAGTTATTTAGCTTGCTTCCAATATATTGCAACTGTTTACAAAGCTCAAATGATCATCTTACATGTATTTCTTCATTTGGGCACTGACTTCTTTCAGATAAATCTTTAAAAATTGGTAGGTCAGGGCGGCGCCTGTGGCTCAGTGAGTAGGGCACTGGCCCCATATATCAAGGGTGGCAGGTTCAAACCCGGCCCCGGCCCCAGCCAAACTACAACAAAAAATAGCTGGGAGTTGTGTCAGGCACTTGTAAGCGCAGCCTTGGGAGGCTGAGGCAAGAGAATCAATCTCCTAAGCCCAAGAGCTGGAGATTGCTGTGAGCTGTGATGTCACAGCATTCTACTGAGGGTGGCAAAGTGACACTCTGTCTCAAAAAAAAAAAATGCTATGTCAGGGTCAGCTACACTTTAAAGATTCTAATGCGCATGCCTGTTGGTCCCTGGAAGGATAGTATGAACTTATAATTTGAACAGCAGCTTATAAAAGTGCTCTTTCTCTGTACTCTTGCCATTATTGGTGTTTTAATTTAATTTTTAATGTAAGAGCAAGGAGAAGGTATCTCAACAGGGTTTACAATCTCCCTGAGTAAAGTTACATCAGATTTATGGTATAAAGATTTGTTAACCAGGGTCTGAGTCATGGGAATGTGGGCATGTTTGTTCTATTACCAAGAACTCTATGAATCAGACCTAATAACTATTTCAGTCACTACTGATACAGTCACATTTCAGAAACAACCCAAACTGAAAAAGGTTATGTATTTTTTATCAAAAAATAAAATTCCCCAGGATGTAATAATAGCAAATAACCTTTTAGTTCTCTATAGATTGGGGTAATAATATTGTTTCGCTTAAAATTATATAACTCATGGTAGACATTGGGGGATCTAATTTATAAATATATTTCCAGGAATAAGTGGAACTCTATTTGTTGTTGAATAAAATTGGGGTTCATAAAGTAACACACACTGTGATTATCCACGTAGATGTCTACATTGCACGCGAATCAGGATTCTTCCAAGGCTACTTGGAACTTTACTTGTTCCACTTTGTTGCTCTGTCCATTTAATGATCTTTCAGAAGATAACAATTCTCAGTTCTTTACCAACAAGGAGAAATAAGAAACAAACTAATAAGGCCAGTGCCTAGTGGGATAACAATTCCAAGTAGGACAAAAATCTGCAAGCCAGTGCTTATATACAACAACAGACTAAGACGTAATCAAAAGAGTGATTATATTTTCTGAGCTTCTCTAGAAATTAAATAAGTTTTTGCAAAGAGTTCTTGGAAAATCTCTCTGAATATCCAACACTCCTACAAAGGGTTCTTGGAAAATCTCTCTGAATATCCAAACATTCCTATAGAAACTGCTATGCATTTATTTTACTCACTTGTTATAAATATGATTGTAAACTTCATAAATCTCAGGGCAACAAATTATAATTTAAAATGCTCTCATGATGATCTGGTTTTATTATTCTGTAATTTATTGGTGCCCAGAAACCAGGCAGCCTTGAACTTTTGAGATAAATTCTTTCTGATAGATCTGTTGGGGATAAATGTAACTTTCTCCTAAGTTACAAGTTTTCTTTAAACTTTTGGTGTCCTCATATGCTAACAGGATGGTGTTGTAAATGCTTTGGGAATGTAGGGAAAGGGAAGAAAATTGGCATTTACTTATTCCAGATTAGATGTGCAAACACGTCTACTATAGAAAACAGTCTTATTCGTTCATAATTAATCTATTCATTCAATCATTTATTCAACTAACATTTACTAAATATTAAAGATTAACTCGTCTTGGGCTGAACTTAACCTAGAGAAATCCTGGGGTCTTAAGTTATGGTCATACATTGAGATTTACATTTGTTTCTTTCTGGAGCAGGACACCCTACTGACCTAGTGCCACCTTTATTTCCCTTTTAAAGGTCTTTGTTTTGCAAAGGATTTGGGGTTTGTCTCCTTCATAGAAGTCCCAGTGTTTCATTTTCTTATTACTCCTCATCTTTCTTTCAGTACAGTATTTTTCATTTTCAGGAATTAGGAGATTTCCCTTTACTTAATGAGCTTCCCTTTTCTCCAGTATCTAATTTATAACTTGGTACCTAGACTGGCACTCTTTCCCAGCAGCAGAAAGCTACAGCTCCAAGTTCTAGAGCCAACAAGAGATTGATATTTGTCCTACTTTTCTTCTCTTCATACTCACTCACAATAGTAGATAGGCCAGTAAATATCTCAATGTGTGCATCTGAGATCGTACTTCCCGACATCCAACCCTACTATGTATTCTATCTAGGTACTGAAATATTTCTCTACAGCCCTTTTCTGAGATCACTTTCTTAAAGACTATATTAACCTTTCCTTTTTCATATTTTCATTAGTTTAAGCATGGTTTTAGCCACTCATCATCAAGTTGTAACACTATGTTATTTTTTGATGAAATGTAGGAAACAGCGTATCTTAAATTTAAACTATTCCCATTGCGTACTTGAAGGGGAAAGATGAGGGAAACCAGGCTTCTCTTTTGAACACAGAGGTCTGGTAGCAAGGAGTAGTCCTTTCCTTTCAAAGTAAACACAAGATAGGATCAGGATATTTATAGATTTAATTACACATTTATGCTTACATGTTAGCTTGCAGAAGTATTAATTTTAAGGGTCAAATTTTAAAAGGTTGATCTAGGGGTGTCCAACCTTTGACTTCTCTGTGCCACATTGGAAAAAGAAGAGTTGTCTTGGGCCACACATTAAATACACAGACACTAATGACAGCTGATGAGCAAAACCAAAAAGGTTCATGAATAATTTTTGTTATATCCACTACCACAGATCAGCAAAAAAAAGTCCTCACATGGACATACCCGGTAAACATTTGGTATTCATGAAAGATATGCCTAAGAAGTCTTTGATAATTAACTCTCTAAATGATATGCCCCCATGTTTTGGAGATTACTAATGATAATACATGATACACCATCAAGGTCACAAATAGAGAGCATTAAATAATATGAAATAGAGATCCGCCTTCCTGATAATTGTTTTCAATGACTAATTTTTGCCCATGAGATATATTTACAATAGAATAGGAAATCCTGCCTGCCCTTTTGTTATGGAAGCCATATAAGCCAAATCATTAGTTTGGAGAGTTTTTTTCTTTTTTTTTTTACTATTCCAGTCTAGTCAAGAAGACAAAATTACCAAAATCTAACCAAATCAAATTGCCAAAATAAATGCCTTGAATGACCTTAAATCTCAGGTGAACAAGCCCAAGTATGAAGGGAGCAGGGTTTATTCACTTCCCTAGTGACATCCAATTGAAAATATTAAGTAGGTCTGGCAACCTTCTACCAATACTTGGCTTGGTTCATACTTCTGTACCAACCCCACTATTTTGCTTTTCTTCAACCTTTTCATTCCTTTTCTACACTTTCAATGCATTCTATTTCCTTGGCCTTATCAACAAATAAATCCAACCAGATAGATGATTTACTAAAGTAGAATTACGAATTCTCATTGAGGAGTTAGCTAGGCTCATTTATTACCCAGATAAACTGTTACCACTACATGCTCTTACAGAATAATTTAATATTATGCCTCCAAAATTAAAAATCACTACCTATTACATTTTTAAAAATGTAAACTACTACCTATTCATTTTTAAAAATAGTTAAGACCAAAAAACAGCAGCTGTCTCTCATCTGTGATCATATAGATAATGAGTCCACTGTGATTCTGAAAATACACAACTTCCAACAGGCGAAAGTTCCATCCAGAATCACGTTTTCTTCTTATAGGAGTGAAAGACTCAGTTCTATGGCTGCATTTATCACACAGGAGAAATTCTTTTGGTGTGCTGCTTGGTTAAAGAAAACCCCCGAAACAACAACTGTAGAGGACTGGACACCACGCTTGCGAAGGACAGTTACTGAGTCTTATCACATTAAAAGGAAGCACTGAGAACAGGATAGTCTCCTGGCAAGCCTAGGGACGTTCCTGACCTTAGGGCAATCCCCCAAGTAACTCAGTGTTCCGGAATGAGATAAGGTGGTCACTCACTAATAAGCATGTGTTAAACAGTGATGCTTAGTAGTTCTTCATGAGGGTTGTGGGCTTACGCAGGCAGCCCTCATATATAATTACCTGAACTCTCCACACCTGTTGTGTATAACCTTAATAAAAAGCAGTTGCGGAGGGGGCTCGGCGCTACCCTGCAACTAAGGTTAATCTGCCTCCCGCAAGCTTGTAACTTCAAATTCGTGTCACGCCTGGTTCCATCCTGCAGCAACCAAGACTGTGCCATAGGGGACCCAACAAACAACAAAAAAACCTTACTGCAACCCCAAAGAGCACTTCTTCTTGTACTTGTTCCCCATATGTCATTTTCTTTCATGTGACAGCAACTCCGTTACAGCACTTCCCCTGGCCTCTCTCCATCCCCTTTCCTCTTCTTTGTTGGTAGAGTTGCTTATTTGATTGGTGTCTTCAAAGCAAACTTAGGGTTTACCTCATTCTTTTTGTGTTTACCATAGGCTGCTTGCAGGAAGATGCATTTGGACTTGCTGCTCTCCACTGGGAATTACACAGGGCAGGCTGTAGGACTGGGAGGGACTCTAGTCACCAAGCACAATTTGGGCCTGGGTGGTCAATCTGTCAAATGCTGGGCTCAAGGTTAGGGAACTCATTTTTGCTAAACTTCAAAACAACATCCCCAAATATTAACTGCATCACCAACAACAGTGAAATCTGACTTTCTATTTGTCTTTCTTTTCCCAACTTAATAAACTCACTTTGTTCTGAACTCAGGTAGGTAAATGGCAGGCCCCGGAGAACATGTTAATTGTTCTTAGAACTTACCTTATCATAATTTCTCTGACAGCTCTTGATCTTCCTGAGAAAACCCAAACGCGTTAAATAAGTGCTCTGGATTTCTGCAGATGCTGCTTCTTTATACCTGCAGAGGAATAAAACAAACATCCTATTTTAAATCATACCATACAAAGGAAAACAAATTTAGGATTACATTCCTACCTGCTATATAGCCCCAATTTGAAATGACAGAATATGGATCTGTCACATGTATGTGTGTTACATAACTAACAAATGAAAAGATGAGTAAGCTAAAGCAAATATATATGTATATAGAGAGATACAAATTTATTAGTCTACATTACTTTGTCAATGCTCGTTGCATTTCATTACTGAATTGTGTAATTGGAATTTCACTGGGGAAGCTTCTTTATCTATAACTGGCTTATTGTACACTGACTTCTTGCTCTTACCTCATCCTACTGGCCATGAGCTCAAAACAATATACCAATAATTATCAGTTTACTTAAACTCTAATAGACAAGCAGACATGAAAAAAAACCTAGAAAATGCACACTATAATTTACAGATTTCCCAGTGTGATATAACAGCAAAGAAAATAAGTAAATATAAGCACTGGATGGAGAATTGGATTCAATTTATAATCCTACCATAATTAGGCAGGCAATTTTGGGCAAGTACCCAAAACTCACTGAGTCTTAATTTCTGTACGTGTAAAATGATAGGTTTTTTATGAAATTGCCACATTGGCCCCTTTCATTTTTCCAGTTCTCTGATAATTTTCCTTCTAAGGACATGGTTTGAGGGAAGGTATTACGATCAGGAAGAATTTGTGGAAACAAAATCTTCATGTTTAGATAGAGCCTGAATTTTTCTAAACATATGTATACCAATTGATAGCTTCTCTCTCTCTGTTATTTGTAGATAAATGATACTAAGTTGATTGTAATCCACTAATTTGAGATTCACCTATTGTTTTGAAAAAAAATTCATCTATTGTTTTGAAAAACTTCACCTATTATTTAAAAAAAAAACAACAGTTATCTATCTGATGGAATTTACTGAAATTCTCTTTTTAACTTACAGGATTAATAATCTTTTGGAGCCTGATGACCAGGGGGTCAGCTATCTGTCATTCAGACATGCTGATGTTGAGGAGAAGAAGTTGGAATTCTGAAAGGACTGGGAAAACTGCCGATAATTACAGAATTACGACAGCTTACAGAATCTTGCATGATATTCTGATTTTTCTTTCCTTGCATATCTTCTAAGGAAAAAGGTATTTCTGGGCAAAATATTTATATCTGACTATTGTTTGTAGATCTCTGTTTTGCAAAAACAAGAACGGTTCTTAAAATTTAAAGTTGAGTGATAGCTAGAATCACTATTTGCAAGGATAATGTTAAAACTGACAACATCAGATTGTTTGCAGCTGTTACTAGAATAAAAGATACTAATTTAAGCTTGTATTATATTTCTGATGCTGGGCTGAATTCTTTACATTATTTTGGGAATTAAGCCTCATATATACTCTAGGATACATTTGAATATGATTCCCATTTTACAGGTGAATAAATTGAAGAGTAGGTGTTTAAGTCAGTTACCCAGAAAGAGAAGAGTGGCAGAGTTAGCAGTGAGGTTCCCAGACCCAGTTAGGCCCTGGGCCCATGGCAGGAGGTAAGTGGCCAGCAGGTGTGCCCTGCTGACACCTCATCTGTATTTACAGCTGTGCCCCCTCAGCACATCACTGCTGTGTCACCTGTGCCCAGCTGACACCGCATCTGTATTTACAGCTGTGCCCCCTCAGCACATCACTGCCTGAGCTCCTGTCAGACCTGCAGCAGCATTAGGCTCGCCTAGGAGTGAGAACCCTGCTGTGAACAGTGCATGTGAGGGCTCTAGGTTGCGAGATCTTTAGGACAGTCTCCTGCCTGATGACCTGAGGTGCGCCGAAGCAGTGGTGCAGCCCTGGGGAGTAACCACAAACGCAGATTATCATTAGCAGAGAGGTTTGACTACGCAGAGACGTGATCGCCCTCATCTGTGGTCTGTGGAAGAGTTGTCTTCCATGAAACCAGACCCTGGTGCCAGAAGATTGGGGACCACAGAGTTAGCAGGTCTCCTTCCTGCTATATCTGCACTGTGCCATACAGCCTAGCACTGCAACACTCAAGGGTGACTCTGCATCACGACAAATTCAGTTTAATACTCTCAAGCCTTTACCATCTCAATCTCTAAATTCGTCCTTTGATATATGAAGGCCTTGTCTGATTGCTCTCAGGACTTTGATTTTCACATGACATTTTTATGCTCAAGGGAACAACATGCCGCCTTTTCCATCTTTTGCGAGTTTTCTGCTTCGTATTTAGCATGTTTCAAAGAAATCTTAGTACAGAGAACTGAAGTCGGTGGGGCTGCCTGTATGTAGGAACACAGGTTTCATATAAGAAGCTCTGTGATGAGTGGCTGAGAAGAAAAGAATGAGGCAGATGTTTTGTTGATCAGAGTGAAATGACTCATCATTATATAGATTCATAATGTGTGGGGCTGGAAGAGCCCTCACTGATCGGTTAGTTCAAATTGTAGGTAAAGGGAGTAAGATACAAGGTGTTCACCAATGGAAACCAGGTTTCTGGATTTCTTTTTTTTTTTTTGAGACAGAGCCTCAAGCTGCACCCTGGATAGAGTGCTGTATCATCACAGCTCCCAGCAACCTCCAATTCCTGAGCTCAGGCAAGTCTCATGCCTCCACTTCCCAAGTAGCTGGGACCACAGGTGCCCGCCACAACACCTGGCCATTTTTTGGTTGCAGCCGTCATTGTTGTTTTGGTGGGCCCAGGCTGGATTCGAACCCACCAGTTCAAGTATATGTGGCTGGTGCCTTAGCCCGTTGAGCCACAGGCGCCGAGTCAGGTTTCTGGATTTCATCCATCTGTTTAGCTTCTGCATAGCAGTACTGAATCCTTGATCGTATGTTTGTATGCATGTCTTAAAAAACATATCCACTCTTTCAGCAGCATGTGTGGGTCACGTCATAGAGTTTAGGAGCCAGGCAGCAAAGGGGTTAAGACAGGACCTTGGAATCAGATCAACCTAGAGTCAGCAAGGCTGGCAATATAGAATTTTAGAAAAGTAGTTTAATATCTCTATAAGTCAGTATCCTAATTTATAAAACCAGATAATGAGAGCTGTCCCCTCCCTGTGCTGCTTTAGGGATTAAATGAAGAAATTTTTTTTTTAAAGTACTCTGCACGAGGGTCTGGCTCAGAGGAAGCATATACAAAAATGTCCAGTTGTAGTCATCATCTTCATCAGCCCCATTTTAATTCCTTTTATGTGTGCCTAATGTAATGGAAGATAATTTATAAATTGTATTTCTCTTTAAAAACATGTGTAAACCCTAATAAAAAGAGATGATGGCTAAAAAACTAACAAAAAAGATTGAGGGACCCAGTGCTGTCATGGTGTCTATTTTTTTTCACCATTGCCATAGAAAAAATACTTATCTCTTTACCTATTTAAATTTAAATTTTCAATATTCTAAAAGAATAGGTTTGGTAATTGATCTTTTTGCTCAGAACTAAAAGCCACTATACTGGAAGGCAGAAGGTCTCAGAACTTCCCACTGCTAGACCTTGGAACTAAAACAAATGATTCTACATGACAAAGAAAAAAGAAAAAAAAAAAAGGAAAAACCATACTTTTTCTTAATTATAAGAAATCTATGGGACAGAATGTCCATTTGAATTTGCTGTGGGAAGCTCAGTTATGTGATATTCATATAAAAACCGTTCCAAATCAATACAACATATTTTACATTTACATTAACATTTAAATTAGTGAGAAGCTCAATGTGAATTATGGAGCTTTAGATGTTTAGGACTAAGTCCCTTCTTGCCAACTTGGAACAAAGTCTATTGACTCACCTTCTTAGTCTCATAAACAGCTTCCAGACTATGTGTTTTCTGTGCCAGAGGAATTTTCAGGCTGATGAAAGTTGCCATATTGACACCACCAGGGAATGAAATTGACCCTCTCCACTGAAGTCATAAAATGCTTCCAGCGAGTGCACCCACCTCTCTGAACAGCACTTTGCCATAGATTATTTTCATGTCTAGGAATGCTTTAGAATTAGGGCTAACTCTCTTTCTTTCATATAATATAAATTTTATTCATCAAATATTTCTAGAGCCTGTACTCTGGATAGAGCAGTGTGTTAGAACAATGCAGATTCTGCTTCAAGGAACTCCTAATCTATTGAATGTAGCAGTAATATAAATTAACAGGTATAGAATAAAATGGCAGATTTTATGATAAAACAAGGTATGTATGGGGCACTATCAGAGGCACCTGGATAAGACTGAGGAGAACCAGGAACAAATTTCTGAAGAGATGAGGCTCAAAAGACAAATAGGAAGTAGTTGACAAAGAAAAGCACATCTCATGAGACAGGGGAGAGATTCCATAAGTGAGCCTGATACCTTCCTTTCCATGAATAAGAAATCCAGAATGATTGGTGAGAGGTGGCAAATGTGTATGTGGACACATGAACTCAGACAAGTGTAAGTGCAAAACATGGCTGGTTAGTCAGGTACAAATTCATGCTCACATTTCATGCTAAGAAGTTTGGACACTATCTTTAAAATGTGCTGAAATAGAGGCTGTATTGAGTTTTAAGTGGACTTGATTTAAGAAACACTACCTTGGCAGTAGTGCACAGAATAGATAGGAGGTGAGCTGTTTTCTCCATCACATTGTCAGATGTCAAAATAGTCCCTATTAAATCCACGGTTGAGTTCATTGACGCCAGATGCAAGACACAAGTAGTGGAGAATGTCTGAGAAACTCAGCAATTCCAACACACATACCTTTCCTTTTGATTATAGAGTGAAATGGGGCAATGAGAGACTAAAATTAGCAGTGCAGTACCTGACTTTGGCCACCCTCACTCATTTTTGAAAATCAATAAATTGAGCACTAACTATATGTTGATGACATTTTTATATCCCTTGATCAAGTGATTATAAGATAGGCATAGTCCCTGCTTTCAAGAAATCTACTTTGAGAAAATAGGAGAGAGAAAAAAAGGAATTCTTGAAAAAGAAGATTTCTTGAGAAATTAGAAAAAGCAAGTAAATACAGATATTTAGATGCTATATTAAAATCATTAAGGAATGATCAGGGCTATGTCGTAACAACTAGGATGGGGTCAGATAGTTTCACTTAACTGTCAGGAGGATGAACTTTGAGATTTACTGAGTCAAATACTACCTGTTGAATTGGTAAGATTCTGTGTCTCAGTTTCCTTATTTGCAAATTGAAGACAAATATTCCACTTCATAGGCTTGCTGTGAAGATTAAATGAGTAAAAAAAATACAAAGTGGTAACCTCAGGGCTCAGGTACATAGAAATACCCCTAAATTATTAGCTACTATTATAGTTGTGGTTACTATGATTATTGTATTATTACTATTCTCTGGATAGCTTGCTATGAAAGACCTCTTTGAAAGGACGAAATTTGGGCTTAGTTCTAAAGAATGTGAAGAGTCTTAGTAAAGACGTTCACACCATTTTCTGGAAAGACTCAATAGCAGTGTAACCTCCCTGAAGCAACCATAAAAATGAGGGTGAAAGACATGAATGTTTTCTGAAAAGAAGATATCCAAATGTCCAACAGAAATATGAAAAAAATGCTCAAGATCATTAAATCATGAGAAAAATGCAAATTAAAGTCACACTACATGTGGATACCACCTTACTTCTATTAGCATGGCCATTATTAAGAAGTCAAAAAACAATAGATGTTGGTATGGATGTATTGAAAGAGACACAATTGTACACTGTTGGTGGGATTGTAAATTGGTATGCCTTCTATAGAAAATAGCACAGAGATTCCTCAAAGAACTAAAAGTATACTGTCTAACAATTCCAACATAGTATATCCACCCAAAGGAAAAAGAAACACTATAACAGGAAGACACTTACACCCAAATGTTTATTACAGCACAATTCACTATTACAAAGATATAGAATCAACCTAAGTGTCTATCAGTTGAAGAACGGATAAAGAAAATGTGATATATTCAGAGGGTGCCAAAAAGTGTACACATTTTCAGGAAGGAAAAAACTGTATTAAAACTATAACGCTCAATATATAGTGATCACAAAAGATGAATACAAGTTACATCAAGCACCTCTTGTATTTGGAGAAGTCAAATGTAACTTGAGTATTACAAATATAATACATCTTTTCCTTTCTTAAAATGTGTACACATTTTTTGGCACCCTCTGTACTCATTTACATACACACCCACTATGAAGTACTGCTCAGCCATGAAAGTAATGAAATAATGTTATTTGCAACAACTTGAATGGACTTAGAACACATCATCCTACGTGAAGTATCTCAGGAATGAAAAACGAAACACCACATGTACTTATTAATTAATAGATTGGAATTAGATGATAGGTACGCATCATAAAGAGGGGTAAATGACACAGAAGACTAAGAAGGAAAGAGAGGGGAGTGGGTGAGGGTCAAAAACTCACCAATCAGGTACAATGTACACTATTCACATAAATCGCTTCATGCTCTTAGTGTGACCTAACTTCAGCATTATATTGTATAATTTTCCCATGTAAGAAGTGCACAGTATCCCATAACATTTTGAAATAAAAATTATAAAAAGTCTTTAACTTTCTGGAAACTATTTCAGTGTAGATGGTATCCCTATATAGATGAAGGGTCACTTGTCTTAAGTAAAACTCATCCTTCAGAGGTCATTTGGAAGAATTATATAAGAAAGGCCATATTTGAGATAGCTACTAAAGGTATATTCTCCATCTCTTCATCAACACCCGTCAGCTAATAATAATAGTCAATACTAGAAACCAGCTTTTTTTTTTTTTAAAGCAAATGCATATGTCAATAATTGGCATTGTAAATAATAGAAATGAACCTTTATTGGAGAAATTAATGGCATTCAACATATGTGGATCTACCTATATATTTTTAAGATACTCTGACATGGGTATTGATACCATTTAATAATCTAATGAGACCAGAAGCACGTATCCTCAAGTTAGGGATGACACCCAAGGCTTCACCTGTGACTGGTTCTATGTCCAGCCACAAGGGAGACTATTACATTGGTTAACTATACAGCCAAACTAGTTCTGCTTCTAGAACATAGTCTGATGAAATATGGCATTCAGAGAATGTAAAAGAACAAAAAGATGGACCTTGTTGCCTTTAGCATAGGTTGTAGAAATGGTTTTGTGCCCGGTCATTATCACAAGTATGTTTGTATAACACTTACCTTTATGTTTGATAAAAATTAGCCCTCAAAATTGCTTTACTATAACTTAGTCTAGTGGGCATAGCTAACTCTTACCTAGCTTAAACTTCTGTGGCCATTATTATTTACTAAAAAAGAGTCCATGTGCCTATGTGCTATGCAAGACCAAAGCAGCTCAGACCAGTAGTAAAAGCAAAGGAAGAAACGCAAGTCTCTTATTGACTTCTCCACAGTGACATTCAGAAAATCTCCCAATTCAAATGACAAGACTTTCAATCAAGATTGTATGTGAAAAGTCACATGCCCTTTGTTGTTTTGAATAGTTCACATGCTCTATGTGATGTTTTGTTCACATAGAGAGGCCACTTTCCCAGGAAAAATAGAAAGATACAAATGGGAAGTCTTAGTGTTCACAATTTATTTCAAATATATTGATACTTGCTGTTCCTGTTTAGAAAATGAATGGCCCAGAAGAGGGCTTCTTATCTGCTATCATAAAAAAGATAACAATTGCCTGGGTCCTCCTCATAAAATATTCGCCCAGCCCGATTTCTTCAAGAGTTTTCCTTGCACTTTTTTGTAGTATTTTTATGTTTCATGTCTTAAGTTTAAATCTTTAATCCAGTGAGAGTCTATCTTAGTTAATGGTGAGAGGTGTGGGTCCAGTTTTAGTCTTCTACAGGTCGTCAGCCAGTTCACCCAGCACCATTTGTTAAATACGGAATCTTTTCCCCACTGAATGTTTTTAATTAACTTGTCAAAGATCAAATAACGGTAAGTAGCTGGGTTCATCTCTTGATTGGCTATTCTGTTCCATACATCCACTTCTCTGTTTTTGTGCCACTACCATGCTGTTTTGATCACTATCGATTTATAGCACAGTCTGAGGTCTGGTAGCGTAATTCCTTCTGCTTTGTTTTTATTTTCGAGTAATGTCTTGGCTATTCAAGGTTTTTTCTGATTCCATATAAAACTAAGTATTATTTTTTTGAGATCTCTATAAAGTATGACAGTGGAGCTATAATAGGGATTACATTAAAATTGTATATTGCTTTGAGTACTATGGACATTTTAACAATGTTGATTCTTCCCAGCCATGAGCATGGTATATTTTTCCATTTGTTAACAACGTCAGCTATTTCTTTTCTTAGAGTTTAGTTCTCTTTATAGAGAACTTTCACATCCTTTGTCAGGGAAACTCCCAAATATTTCATCTTCTTTGCTACTACTTTGAAAGGGATAGAGTCCTTGACTGTTTTTTTCAGCTTGACTATTGTTGGTATATACAAAGGCTACATATTTAGTGGTGTTGATTTTGTGATCTGAGAGGCTGCTGTATTCCTTAATCGCTTCTAAGAGTTTTGCAGTAGAATCCCTGGTGTTTTCCAGGTACACAATCATATCATCTATGAAGAATGAAAGTTTCATCTTTTCTGACCCTATATGGATACCCTCGATCACCATGTCTTCCCTAATTGTGATGGCTAAGACTTCCTTTACAATGTTAAAAAGCAGTGTAGACAGTGGGCAACCTTGCCTGGTTCCTGATATGAGTGGAAATGATTTCAATTTAACTCCATTCAATACAATATTGGCTGTGGGTTTACTATAGATGGCCTCTATCAGTTTAAGAAATGTCCCTTCTATACCCATTTTCTTAAGTATTCTGATCATAAATGGATGCTGGATATTACTAAAAGCTTTTTCTGCATCAGTTAAGAGAATCATATGGTCTTTGTTTTTTAATTTGTTTATATGATGAATTATATTTATAGATTTACGTACATGGAACCAGCCTTGAAACCCTGGGATAAAACCTACTTGGTCATGGTGTATAATTTGTTTGATGTGTTGCTGGATTCTGTTTGTTAGGATCTTGTTGAGGAGGACCCCCCGGGCAATTGAAGCAACATCAAAAATACGCTATTGGGACATGATCAAACTAAAAAGCTTCTGCAAAGGCAAAAACACAGTAAGTAAAGCAAACAGACAGCCCTCAGAATGGGAGAAGATATTTGCAGGTTATATCTCCCCACAAAGTTTTAATAACCAGAATCCACAGAGAACGCAAACGTTTTAGCAAGAAAAGAACAAATGATCCCATCTGAGGGTGGGCCAGGGACCTGAAGAGAAAATTCTCTGAAGAAGACAGGCACATGGCCTACAGATACATGAAAAAATGCTCATCATCCTTAATCATCAGAGAAATGCTAACCAAAAATTACTTTGAGATATCTTCTAACCCCAGTAAGATTAGCGCACACCACAAAATCCCAAAAACAGAGATGTTGGCGTGGATGTGGAGAAAAGGAAACACTTCTACATTGCTGGTGGGAAGAATGCAAACTAATACGTTCCTTTTGGAAAGATGTTTGGAGAAAAATTAGAGATCTAAAAATAGACCTGCCATTTGATCCTACAATTCCCCTACTACGTATATATCCAGAAGACCAAAAATCATATTATAACAAAGATATATGTACCAGAATGATAATTGAGCCCAATTCATAAGTGCAAAGTCATGGAAGAAACCCAAGTGTCCATCAACCCATGTTGGATCAATGGTGGTATATGTATACCATGGAATATTACACAGCCTTAAGGAAAGATGGAGACTTTACCTCTTTCATGTTTACATGGATGGAGCTGGAGCATACTATTCTTAGCAAAGTATCTCAAGAATGGAAGAAATAAGTATCCAGTGTACTCAGTCTTACTATGAAACCAATTCATAGCTTTCTTATGAAAGCTATAACCCAATTATAGCCCAGGAAGATGGGGCAATGGGAGATGGCGGGGATAAGGGAAGATAGGTAGAGGGAGAGTAATTGGTGGGACCACACCTATGGTGTATCTTACAAGGGTACATGTGAAATTTACTAGGTGTAGAATATAAATGTCTTAACACAATAACTAAGAAAATGCTGTGAAGGCTATGTTAACCACTTTGATGAAAACGTTTCAAATTGTGTATAAAACCAGCACACTGTAGCCCATTATTGCATTAATGTACACAACTATGATTTTTTTAACAAGTGAACAGTTTATTAAGAATTAAACGAAGATATGATGTGATACAGTACAAGCAAGACACTTAAGATAGGTATAATAGTACTACTCAACTATACAACTATGATTTAAAAAAAAAAGATAACAGTCATCAAAAGCTATGGAGCATCACAGCGACTCTTGGATTTGAGTTCAGCACAGGAGAATATTTTCATAGTCATTGATTTACTCAGGTCACCCATCTGTCAGTCTGTCAGGCAATGAGGCACTTAATAAATATTTACGATAATTAGCCATGTACATGACCAAGCGTTTGTGATGGGATTCCTATCACACCTTTTCTTCCTGTACATTTTCTACATATTAATGCTATTAAACACCAACAAAAAACATCTCAAGTACCATTCAAGAAACTCACTTCACCACACTCCACACTGACTCTGAGACTATTAAAAAATTAATTATTAAACAAATAACTATGTTGGTAACCTTCATATTTGATTTATGACAAATGTACATCTTTTAGAAAATCCAAATCTTTTCTTTCATTTTATGCTTCAAAATGCTAATTGTAAACGTGCTGGAGTTTTTATTTTGAGACTGGACTAATCACTATGTGAAAATAATGTCACAATCTTTACACATGGTAACAGGTATGTAACTCACATACATGGACAAGATCCATAGAAAGATACTGTTAAAAATAAAAATCTTTTCACATATATTTTCTTTTATATTTTTTCTTTTACCACTATTGGGATGGAATCTTTTCACAGGCATTTTAAAAGAATTTGGTTTGCATAGGAAGAACTCAAATGAGAACATTTATACCCAGACTTGGTATTTTACTTTTCTGTGGCCTGTGCATCTTTAAAAAGAGACTGCTCAACATTCTGTTCCATAGTATTTTTATCTAAAGGGAGCCAATTCTATGTTACACTTTAAAGTATTCTTATTTAACATGGGAATTAGGAAGCTGGTGTCCAGGAAGTCTTCTAGGCTCTTTGGTTTTACTGCAAAATATATCACTATTATCTGAAGTAAAAAGTTAAGAAATCAGGGAAGAATTGCCTGAAGGAACATATTTGCAGTTTTATCAGTTCGATGATTGAGTATTTTAAAAGTCCACACATTGTGATGTTTCAAATATATACTATATTTGATTTTAGCTGCTAGAGATAGTGAAAATTGTGGACAAGTTGTATATATTTGTATCTATATCTCTGTCTTTGTGTGTGTGTGTATATATATATATATATATATATATATGTATGTATACATATCTCAACCCGTGTAATCATATTTTCTTTTTTTACTTCTCTAGGATAGGCAATAATAGCCAACTGTCAGAATAATTATCATTGCATCAACATTTAATAACTGAGGAACAGTATATTTCATGAGGATTTATAAGCAGGGAAATTGGTAATCCTATGGGTACCTGTGAGTATTTTTTCTCCCAGAGAACAATAACTTTGATGATTATTTTCTTCATAACTTAAAAAAACAAGAAAGAATTGATTACAGTTTAAATACAGACTATTGTATGGGTCATTAGATTTCAGAGCACTTAGATTATTGGTTTCCATTTAGATAATTCATAATCATGACAAAGGCTACCGGATAATAGCAGCCTATAGGGGTAAACCCAAACCTTTCTCTAGCAAATATTGCTTATTTTCTTTACATATATTAACATATTCTGATATTTTCATAATGCCAATTTTGTAACTTAAAAAAAAACACTGCCACAAGTATAAATCTATTTGTCTGTGAATAGAAAAATGAGACCTGTATGGTGAGACAAAACACAAGCACAGGGAAAGGCTGTGAGTGAATGACAGACGCTCCTCTTTGTCAGTGGCCTGACTCTGTACACCATACACTCATCATGTATTCTGCTAATAGCACAAGGAAGTGAAAATAACATTTTATTCTGTAAAGAGCCGGTGCAACAATAAGATTTAATTAAACTTTGTTTTACTTGGGCAAGCACGTCAGTGATGTCATGGGGCATAGAACCCAGGACATTAATGACTATAGCAGCAAAAAGCTCTGAAATGCCAGTGCACACAGTTAATGTAAACAAGACACGGGGAGAAAATGGAACAACTGAAACCATGCCACATGACTCAAGTGGAAAGAATACGAACGTGTTGACTCTGGACAAAGCTGACTTTGAGGACACAGGGCGGGAATCAGAGTTTCTATGTTAGTGGCCTGGTTCTGTACACTTAAATTGTGATTAAAACACTTTTGTGTGCCTAAAGCCATAGAATAAGGACAAAAGGTGATAATGACAGGAAATGCAATTTCAACTCAACGTTAAAAAAAAAAGTAATGATTCTAACTGTCAAAACTATCCAAATGGGCAACAGACTGCCTTTGAAGGTGTGAGTTTGTTATCAATTAAGGTATGCAAATATAGGCCACACAATCATTTGGTAGTTACTTTCTTTCTTTTTTTTGTAGAGACAGAGTCTCACTTTATCGCCCTGGGTAGAGTGCCGTGGCGTCACACTGCTCACAGCAACCTCCAGCTTTTGGGCTTAAGTGATTCTCTTGCTTCAGCCTCCCTAGTAGCTGGGACTACAGGCACCCGCCACAGCGCCCGGCTATTTTTTTGTTTTGCAGTTTGGCCGAGGCTGGGCTTGAACCTGCCACCTTCGGTATATGGGGCTGGCGCCCTACTCGCTGAGCCACAGGAGCCGCCCTGGTAGTTACTTTCTAATTGGGTATAGTTTCATTCTTAAAATCCATGAGTTATGCAAATTTGATAATAATTTAATGAAAAAGAGGCAACAGGATTATGAATATATATAAATTGCAATTGCTTACATGATAGTGTTTGAGCTGGTGTGATGGTTAACTTTGTCAACTTGACTGGATTAAAGAATGCCCAGATAGCTAGTAAAACATTATTTCTGAGTGTGTCTGTGAGGGTTATTTTTTGAGAAGATTAGTATTTTTAAAAAATTATAGTTATCTTGCTTTTAAAAAATCACTTATTTAAAAAATTAACACATAATTTATGGGGTAAAGGGTGATATTTCAATGAATGTGTACAATGCATAACAATCAAATCATGGTAATTAGCATATCTACCGACTCAAACATTTATCATTTCTTTGTGTTGGGAACGTTTACAATCCTCTCTTGTAGCTATCTGAAAATACACTATAAAATAAAATATTGTTAATTATAGTCTCCCTACAGTGCTATAGAAAAGTAGAATTTGTGCCTCCCATCTAGTTATAACTTTGTAGCCATGAACTGACCTTTCTCTAATTCTCCTTCCCTCTCCTGGACCCAGTCTCTGGTAACCACTATTCCACTCTACGTCTATAAGATCAACTTTTTTGGCTTCTACCTATGAGTGAGAACATGCAATATTTACTGCCTCTCACCCTTGTTAGGATGTCTATTATCAAAAAGACAAAGAAGTAAATAACAAATGCTGGTAAGGACACAGGGAAAAGGAAACTCTTATAAATAGTGGGAATGTGAATTGGTCCCATCATTATGGACAACAGTATAGAGGGTCCTCAAAAGCCTAAAAACAGAACTAGCATATGGTCCAGCAACCCACTACTCAGTACATATCCAAAAGAAAGAAAATAAGTATGTCAAAGAGATATATTCATGCTCATAATTATTTCAGCACTCTTCACAAGATACAGAATCAACATAGGTGCCCATCAACAGAAGAATGGATAAAGAAAATGTGGTGTATATACACACAATGGAATACTATTCAGCCATAAAAAGAGAATGAGATATCGTCATTTGTGACATGGATGAATCTGGGAGATACTATGTTAAATGAAATAAGCCAGGCATAGAAATAAATTAGCATTTGAATCAGTAGACTGAGCAAAGAAAATCTGCCTTTGCCAATGTGGGCTGGCATCATCCAATCTGTTGAGGGCCAAAATAGAACAAAACAGTGGAGGAAGTTTGAATTTTCTCTTTCTTCTTGAGCTGGGACATCCATCTTCTCCTGCCTGCAGACATCAGAGTTCCTGGTTCTGGGTTCTGGGCCTTATACCAGTGGTCCTCATCCTTGCTGTTGTTCAGACTGGGATTAAATTATACCACTGGCTCTTCTGGTTCTTCTGCTTGAAGATGGCATTCTGTGGAACTTCTTAGTTTCCATAAGTATGTCAGCCAATTTTCTTAATAAATCCCTTGCACTGTATATGTACAAATAAATATATACAGGGTGGACATAAAGTTCGTGTGCAATTTAAAATAATTTAACACACTAAATTGCACATAAATTTTATGTCCACCCTGTATATGAATCTATGCATGTCCAATAGGCCCGTATGCCATAATATACAGGGGGGACATAAAGTTTGTGTGCCATTTAAAATATTTTTTTTTCTTTTTTATTTTCTCCCTCTACCCATCCTCCCCCCACCCCTCCCCTCCCTTTCCCCTATCCCTGTATTCCTGTGCTATAATTGGGTTTTAGCCTTCATATGAAAGCTATACATTAGCTTCATATTAGGGCTGAGTACAAAGGCAGCTTTCTTGAGGTATAATTTATGTGGCATAAAATTTTCCCTATTTCAACATATAATTTGCTAAGTTTTAGAAAGTTTATGTAGTTGTATACCCATCACCACAATCTAATCCAGTCTTTTATCTTTGTATTTTTAATTCAAAACTGAACTTATACTATAGATATTTAAACCTTACCCATCAGTTCAGCAGCATTTTGTATGTTGCTAAAATCTCTCACTGTCATTTCACAATAGCAGCAGCAGGGTATTCCGTGGAGGGATGCTATACAGTTTATGTAACTGTTCCCTCTTGTTAGATACTGGGGTGAGTCTCAGCATCTGGGGGTCTTGGAGCCTAGAACCAAGTGTCAGAGGCCAGCGTCAGCTGGAGAAGGGCCAGCCTGGTCCAGTCCTGACGCCACATCTGCTAGATGGGGTGGGGTGAGCCAGGTGGTGGGGAGGCCTGGAGGCTGCAGCTGGGACCCACCTGTCCATGGGTGAAGAGGGCTCTGACTCCTCTGGGGCTGTCCCTGAGGGGAACACACATTCCTAGTAGGAAGGGATCAGTCTGGGTCTTCTGCCAGTGGCCTGACCTTCCAAGGATCATCCCTGCTCAGGGTGGGGAATCACTCAGTCCCTCAGCAGACGCTTAACTGCTTGCTCCCCTGAGCTTGGGCTTGTCTGAGCAAGAGGACAAAATGGGGCAGGGTAGGCACCTTGGGACGCTGGGAAGGGATCTATGCTGCCTCTAGCTCCCCCTCCTGGGGAGTGGAGTGAGCACCCGCCGTGCTCCCTCGTAGCGCCTCCTTCATCCAGGGCCCTGACTGATGCCTGTCCTTTGAAGGGCTCCCAGAGGAGGCGTTTAAGCATCTGAGCAACCTCAATTACCTCTACCTGGCCAACAATAAGGTGAGGGGCCCGAGGCAGGTGGGGCTGTGCTGCCCTGTCCTGGCATTGTCTCCCCTGCGTTCCATGAACTTTCCACCAGGGCCTTTTCTGGGCTGGTCACTGGGTCCTTGCTCCCACTCAGACATGGCCCTGGGGGGGATGGGAGGCTGAGAGAGATGCCTGTGACTCAGGGCATCAGAGTGTACCAGCAGATGAAGACAGAGGCCAAAGTCTGCAAGAGTGTAGTGGAGGGAGATCATCCCCACTGGGGAAGGGGCACTTGGAGGGCTTCCTGGAGGAGATGGCATTTCAGAGCCATGAAAGGTAACAGGATCCCAGCCAGGGGGTCCCAGAGAGGGGGGCTCTTCAGTAGAAAGGACAGCATGAGTGAAGCTGCAAATGCAATAAAACATTTGGTCTGTCCCAGTGCTCTGTCCCAGCCTCTCTTCTCTCTCTGAACTTTCCCCGGGTGACCCGTCCCCTCCCAGGCTTTGACTTACATCTGCGTCATGGCCACATCCGATGGCTGTCTCCAACCTTTCTACTCCCCCAGCTTGGGACTCAGAGATCTCCTGCCTGCCTGACATCTCCCTAGACATCTAGTGGAATGAGCTACACTTCCCGCCCTCAGCCCCCAAACCGAATCTTCCTCCACCTTCCCCTTGCTATACAGGGCATCTGCAGCCCCCTATGGCACCACTGGTCCCAGCCACGACCAGGGGTGCCTCTGGTTCTGGGTCTCTCACCCAGGTCCGGGACTGCCACAGGTCCCCAGCCTCATGGGCACTGGCCCACCAGCCCTCACTAGACACTTAGCCTCTTCGCCTGCCTCCCCATTGCCCTCAGGGTCTTTAAAAGCCATTGCTGCTGTCTTTCACCCACCCGGGAGGCTGGGCAAGTAGGGGACAGTTCTGAAGGCTCTAAATGCCAAGTTAAGGGCTGGGGGAACCAGGGAGGTTTTGCTTTTGCTCCATCAGGGAAGTGACACAGGTTCTGTTTTAAGTGAGGGCCCTGGTACCAAGGGGGACACACGGAAGGGGCCCTGGTGAGCTGCAGGCACTAGGACTCGGGGCTCACCCCTGCTCCTCCAGTGGTCTTTTGGCCCCAATATTTCCCTTTCCAGCTGACTTTGGCACCCCGATTCCTGCCAAATGCCCTGATCAGCGTGGACTTTGCTGCCAATTATCTTACCAAGATCTACGGGCTCACCTTCGGCCAGAAGCCAAACTTGAGGTCAGAGGTCAGAGGGGTGACCTTGGGGTCGGGCTGAGGAAAGGGGAGGGGCTGAGGAGGCTGCCTGTCCTGTGTGAAGTGAAGACAGGCCCTGGAGGAGGGGCTGTCCTGTGCAGCCTGGTGACACCTGGGGGCTGCAGGACCCTGAAGGGTGAAGAGGGCTGGTCCAGAAGGCAAGGACAGTGTTGTCCACAGGAATTGTGGGGAGCTGGGGCAGGGTGTTCTCCCCTTTTCCCAGCCCCTCGGTGAGGGGAGCATCTTCCAACAGGCAGAGCTGCCTTGGGAGGGGTGAGCAGGGCAGGGCGGTGCTGGGGGGCAGGAGGGGGCTGCGAGGCAGGCTCCTCCAGGAGTTGGCCTGGCACTGCCTCTGTTCTTGAATCTGTCATCTCTCTTGACTTTCTCTCTCTGCCTGAGGACCTAGGGTCACTGTGCACAGCCCCATCCCACAGATGAGAAGGCTGAGGCACAAGCGAGGCTGCACAGCGGCCTGAGCTATATCTTACACACGTTTGTCTTGCCCTGATCTTCCCTCTTGGGACGCCAGTGCCGTGAGGACAGAGCCTTGTTGGTTGTATTCACAGTTAGGTCTTCAGAGTTTAGACTGGTCCTGGCACACAGTGTTTGTTGGTTTGTTTATGTATTTATTTGTTTATTTACATAGTATACATGTATGAGATCTGACAATTTGCCAAACTCATCCTAGAAAAAGCCCTACATCCTCATTGCTAAACATCACTATAGTCACCTCCAAAGTACTACCCTTGGGAAGCTACGTATTGATGGAACGCACTTCCATCAATAAGAGTTCCAAAAAGCTACGCACTTTTGGAACTCTTTTTTCTGGAATGGCCATCAGAGCTACCATAGTATTACCATTGATGTCCTGAGTGTCATCCAAATGTCTTCTTTCAATATTTCCTTTATTTGGGGGGTAAAAAAAGGCAGGGATGAAGGAGGTCAGAAGGAGGCAAGGACTCTAGGGCTGGAACAGCTCAGGGTCGACTCAGAACCTTGAAAGGTGGGAAGGCAACTGGACTAGGGGTCAGCAAAATCCTATTTCTGACACTAATTTATGGGACCACCTCTGGTAGGGCACTGACCCTTCTGGTCCTTGGTGCCCCAGCTGTGTAGGCAGCGTCTGAGGCTCTTCTAACTGAACTCTTGGGTTTGAATGGGAAGAGAGCTCCAGGCCCCAGAATTAGCCTGAGCAAGGGTTTCGAGGCTCACCAGGTGAGCTGGCTTAGGGGCCAGATGGAGTGAGGACCTGTGCCTCAACCCCCAGGTCTGTGTACCTGCATAACAACAAGCTGGCTGACGCCGGTCTGCCAGACAACATGTTCAACGGCTCCAGCAACGTTGAGATCCTTATCCTATCCAGCAACTTCCTGCGCCACGTGCCCAAGCACCTGCCACCTGCCCTGTACAAGCTGCACCTCAAGGTGGGGCGTGGAGAGGGCTGTGGGGAGACCAGACCCCATGGTCAGGGCACCAAGGCAGGGACCTGCAAGGGGAATTGCTCAGGCCATACGGGCATAGGCACTGCCCATGTGGGACTGTGGGCAGAGAGCACAGGGCCCACTATGTAGAGGTAGGCAGAGCCCGGGCACCTGGCCTTGAGGCAGCGTGTGCAGCGGGCTGTCAGCACCCCTCTGGGATGTTCCAGGCCTGGGTCTCTTCCTGGTGGCTCCCTTGAACCTTCCTGCATCTCATCCTAAGGCCTGACCTTGCCCCTTGGTTCTCCCTGGCCCTCCCCTCCCTTCCTTCCCATCTCCCAGAACAACAAGCTGGAGAAGATTCCCCCAGGGGCCTTCAGTGAGCTGAGCAACCTTCGGGAGCTGTACCTGCAGAACAACTACCTGACCGATGAGGGCCTGGACAACGAGACCTTCTGGTGAGGCCCCAGTGTGACCTCTCGGGGCCCAGCATCCACCAAGCCCCTCACGCACACCCCTTGCCCACCTCCCCTCGCCCGTTTTCCTGGAGAGGAAACTTTGAGGCTTGTGTCTCTGTTGACATTTCTGTTCCTAAGAACAAATAATACATATAGGGAAGGCCTGCCAGGATTCCAGCGAGGCAAGGCAGTGTTTGCAGAGGTAGACTTCTCTGTGCGAAATATAAACTCACGCTTTCTTACTGAAAGCAAACGTATTTTCATTTTCGAAGGTCCAGGGTAGCCATCAAAGGCTAACAAAAGGTTCAACGGTGATCTTCAAACTAACTCCTATGGATCTGAAACCATGCTAGAGCCTTCCCATACCAATAGGGTCACCCCACCGAGTCATGCCTCACTGAGTCACCCCATGAGAGGCTCAGAGAGGACTGGGGTCCCCCAGGCAGTTGGGTGGCCGAGCTGGGCTGATTCCCAAGCAGGTCCCCTGCTTCTTCTCCTGGGGATAATGGAGAACCAGGCGCGGTGCGGCTCCAGCTAGCCATCCTAATTCCCTCCCTCCCTAGGAAGCTCTCCAGCCTGGAGTACCTGGATCTGTCCAGCAACAACCTGTCACGGGTGCCGGCGGGGCTGCCGCGCAGCCTGGTGCTGCTGCACCTGGAGAAGAACGTCATCCAGAGCGTGGACGCCGACGTGCTGACGTCCATCCGCAGCCTGGAGTACCTGCTGCTGCACAGCAACCGGCTGCGCGCGCACGGCATCCACCCGCGGGCCTTCCAGGGCCTGAAGCGGCTGCACACGGTGCACCTGTACAACAACGCGCTGGAGCGCGTGCCCAGCGGCCTGCCGCGCCGCGTGCGCACCCTCATGATCCTGCACAACCAGATCGCGGGCATCGGCCGCGACGACTTCGCCACCACCTACTTTCTGGAGGAGCTCAATCTCAGCTACAACCGCATCACCAGCCAGCAGGTGCACCGCGATGCCTTCCGCAAGCTGCGCCTGCTGCGCTCGCTGGACCTGTCCGGTAACCGGCTGCACACGCTGCCGCCCGGGCTGCCCCGCAACGTGCACGTGCTGAAGGTCAAGCGCAATGAGCTGGCGGCCCTGGCGCGAGGCGCACTGGCCGGCATGGCCCAGCTGCGGGAGCTCTACCTCACCGGCAACAAACTGCGCAGCCGGGCCCTCGGCCCCAGAGCCTGGGTGGACCTCGCCGGCCTGCAGGTAAGGGGCCTGGAGCTGCTTGGCTGCCCTGGGCCCACCCACCTGTGGGGCCGGGTGAAGGGGGAGGGCAGGCTGAGCACATTCAGGTATGGCTGGAGAGGCTGGGCAGGGGTTGGCATGCCTGGGTCCTCCCAGCCCACGGCAGGCGCAGGAACCAAGGGCAGAGAGCAGCTGGTGTGGCCAGGCTGAGCCGCCACCTGCAGATAGAAGCAGGTTTGAGCAGGGCTGTGGGGCTAAGGGACCGTCATGTCCACAGGTAGGGCCTGTGGTTCAGGAGCACTGGGGGGCAGACTGGGTGCACAAGAGAGTCAGGCTCACCCACCTGCAGGACAGGAACAGGTGCAAGAAAAAGGTGGTGGGTGGGGGTGGGCTGACCTCACCAGCCTGCACAGGGCTAGGGGTGGTGGGTCTGCTCCAGCATTTTGGGGGCTGGTTGGTGTGTGTCACTGCTGTGGTGTTACATGGTCAGATACAGGCAGGGATGTCTGGGCCCATGATCGAGCCTCCTTTGGGTAACAGGTGAAGCCTCCCAACTCGGTGAGCATGGCTGAAAAGAAAACCTGGGAGTGAGGACAAGGTGCTGCCATGTCAGGGACTGTGGGCCATACCCGGGGCTCCTTGCTGGCCCTGCCAAGTCCTGCCCTTCACACTCAGACCTACCTGAGAGGCTCAGAGCCTCTGCAGTGCTGTCCCCTCTTCCCCAGACATCCTCAGGGCTCTGCTCCATTGTCACCTCCTTGGAAGGCCTTCCCTTACCCTCTGGCCATCCTCTGCCTTGTTTTTCTTCATAGCCCTGGTCCCTTCTGGGCATTAGGTCATCTGTTCTCTTGTTCCTTGCGGCTCCTCCAGCTGCAGTAAGAAGCAGGCATTCAGGCTGTTGTGTCACTGTTGGACCCAGCCCTCTGTGTAGCAGGCCCACTGCCAATGCCTGGGGAGGGGTGACTGAGCGATCTGTGGAAGTCCATGGGGGTTGTTGCAAGGTCGGGGTGTCTGAGCAGAGTACAGGGCAGAGGCCTGGAGGATCAGGAGGATGGGCAAGCGGTCAGCCCTGAGGTGGAGCAGGGTGGAGAGAGCGTGGGGCAGCTGTCCCTGTCAGGTTAGCCAGTGTCTCTCCTCACCCAGACCACCCTGCTAAGTGCCAGACACCAGTAACCAGCCACCTGCGCTGTCTGTCTTGGATATACCTCAGGGGCCCCTTCTCAAGGGACTCAAAACCCACTGTCTTCTTTTCCATTTCCACTCTTCCTGCTGCATTTTCCTTTTTTTTTTTTTTTTTTGCGGTTTTTGGCTGGGGCTGGGTTTGAACCCGCCACCTGCAGCATATGGGGCCGGTACCCTACTCCTTTGAGCCACAGGCACCACCCCACTGCTGCATTTTCTAGCTCACTGAAGGGACAGGATGACATCCACCAAGTGCCCCCCAAGAGGCCTGTAAGCCCCTTTGACATCCCCTTTTTCACCACTGCCCCCTGGCAACAGCCCCTCATTGCCTAACCCTGACAGTTGTGCCACCATGTCCCTGCTGCCTGCATCTGAGACCGGCAGCCTATTTTTTTCCTGGGCCTCAACTTCCTAGGAGGCCTCCACTCCTGTGTACTACAGGCAGCCAGGAGCATCTTGAAAAACAAACACCCAACTCCTGCTCCTGCCCAGAACGCTGCTGTGGTGCCATCATCCTGAGAACCAAGCCAGACCTCCTTGCTGGGCCTTCCAAGCCTGCTCTACACCTGCTCCCAGCTCACACTGGCCGCTCCTCCCTGGGGACAGCTGTTTGTTCACTCATTCACTCCATAGGCCTGTACCAAGCCTGGACACAGCTCTGGGACTGGGAGCCTAGAAGGGGATAAGGCCCTTCTGGAACACGTACTAAGGACTCGCTCAGGTGTCACCTTCTCTAGGAAGTCTCCTACCGTCCACCAAAGATGGACAGGACAGACGCCTCCCTGGGCCCGGACCAGGGATGTCTAGTGAGGGTGGGGGACTCTTCCTCACACTGGATCTGTCTATAGGCAGCCGCTCCTGCGACTTCCGAGCCCCCAAGCATGCTGCCTGCCTTCTACTCCCCTGGAAAGCTCCCCCTGCCTCAAGACTGGACTCTCTCATTACAGCTCAACCCCACAAGCTTGTCATTGTCATATTTTGTGTCCATCTCCACTGCCAGACTGGCTTCCTGATGGTGGAGGCAGTGTCTCAGTGGGTTGTCTGACCCTGTGCCCACGGGCACTAAGGAATGTCATGAGGAAATGCTGAAGCAGAGATGGGTGTGTGGAGGACACACAGTGGGAAGTAGGGAGCCCTGCTGGGTAGGGGAGGGGACAGGGGGGCTTCTTAATGTGCATGAAGCTTGTGCTCCCCTGGAATCCTGATACCAACTTGCCTGGCTCTCTAGATTCACTGTCCCGTTTCTTGCCCTGTACCCAGCCTCTCAGGGTAAGGAAGGGAACTGAGAAACCATGAAGTATCCCCCTCCCTGTGGCTGCCCAGGTGTGTGGGTTGGGCATGGGCGGCCCCAGAGCCAGTGCATGCACAGGTCTCCTGCACAGCATTTGTCCTACTCCCTGGGAAGCCCATGGCCACTTCCCCAGCTGCCACTCCTGTACTCCAGGCATAAGATAGTTCAGACTGATCAGCCTGGGCCTGGCTGCTGTGCTGGGGTCACCGTGGGCCTCACACATGGCTTCTGCCCACTATTCACTGAGGCCCACCCGTGTGCTTCTCATCCAGGGCCAATAGGGTGAGAATCAAAGGCTGGAGGATCCCTGGGTTCTGCCCATCTGAAGTCTTTATTTTATATATTTATTTATTTTGAGACAGAGTCTCACTTTGTTGCCCTCCGTAGAGTATTGTGGCATCATAGCTCACAGCAACCTCAAACCCTCGGCTCAAGCAATCCTCTTGTCTCAGCTTCCCAAGTAGCTGGGACTATAAGTGCCGGCCACAATGCCCAGCTAGTGTTTAGAGAAGGAGGTCTCACTGTTGCTCAGGCTGTTCTCAAACTCATGAACTCGAGAGATCCACCTGCCTCAGCCTCCCAGACTGCTAGGATTATAGGTGTGAGTCATGCGCCAGGGCCATCTTACGTCTTTAGTCTGAGAATAATGGCAGGTATGTTAAGAAGGAAGGACTGTGGCACTGTGATTTCACGTGGGAAGGCAGAGGGGCTGGGTAGGACAGACAGTAATTAGGATGACGTTTAAAGTCAGGTGCACTGGGTTCCAGCCTCTTACAGGCTGTAAGGCCTTGTACAGATCACTCAACCTCTCTGAGCTGCGGTTTCCCCACCTGGAAAATGGGGATAATTATAGCCCCACAGAGTTATCATTAGCGTTAGATGGGCTTGGGCTTGCTGGGGTTTTTATAAGCTATTAAGTGCTTTGCACAGGTGGGAGTCAGGGACTTGGTCACCTCTGCAGCTGCTGGATATTGCTGGGAACCAGCTTACAGAGATCCCTGAGGGGCTCCCCGAGTCGCTGGAGTACCTGTATCTGCAGAACAACAAGATTAGCACCGTGCCAGCCAATGCCTTTTACTCCACACCCAACCTCAAGGGGATCTTCCTCAGGTAGGAATGTCCCAGTGCCCCCTCATACTCACCCCTAGGTCTGCCCCAGCTCTGGAGGGGCAGCTGAGGCACATGGGAACAGGTGCGGGTGGAGGTCAGTGTTGAAAGACCACTGGTTGCACCATATAGGACCCCACTGAGCCTCTGTGTTCTCCGCTCTTAAGTGTGAGGACAGTCATGGCCAGGCCTGATATGGTTTGTAGGTTTGTAAAAGAGCATTGGAGACTTTGAAAACCAGTGCATACCGGTGATATTAGTGCTCATATGGCAGGAAGGGACCCCAGAGAGCATTGTCTCAATTTACCCCTGAGAAAGCTGAGGCCCAGAGAGCACAGGTGACTGCTGTGTCACCGGCTGGGCTGTGGGGCTAGGGGTGGGGTTTGGAATGATTCTGAGGACCTGACTTCCTGAGTAGCTGAGGGGCTCCCCTACATCAGAGCTGGGGTGGTTCTTCTCTGTACTCCCCACAACCCTTGCCCCCAATCACAGAGGGACAGCAGAGCAGAGGTGTACTCCCAGGGACTCTGTGGCCCAGAGGCCCAGGGCTTGGTGATGGTGGCTGGGTGTTGTGATACATGCACCAGGCTTCTGCAGGGGAGCGGAGGTGGAGAGTGGAGGCGCTGAGATCAGAGCCATTGCCTCCCCGTTCCCATGCTGAGAGTGCCCTAGCCTGTACCACAGTGCCGTACCAGGCACCTTGGTGCCACCAGGTTTTGGGGACAGAGAGTTGGCACCAGGGCTGCCACTCCTGAAGCAGCAGTGGGAGTGTATGCAGACCGGGACCCGCTCTCTGTAGGGAACTGGCCCTGTGCCAGCCCTGTGCCCGGCTGTGGCTGCCCTGAACAAGTACTTCCCATCACCTATCACACCTCTTCCACCCGCTGTGCCACTTTCCCTCTCTTTCACCTTCTGAAGGTATAGGCAGGGATTCTGGGGGCTGAGCTCTTGACATTGACCCTGCCTGGATGGCCTGCACAGGTTTAACAAGCTGGCTGTGGGCTCTGTGGTGGAGAGTGCTTTCCGGAGGCTGAAGCATTTGCAGGTCTTGGACATTGAAGGCAACTTTGAGTTCGGTGAGGTTTCCAAGGACCGGGGCCGCTTGGAGGAGGAAGAAGATGATGAGGAGGATGAAGAGGATGAAGAGGAAGAGGAAATGAGATAGGGACAGGGTGACACAGATCTGACCTAGGTAGGTGGTCACTCACTTCTCACCGCATTGTCCTGTGTCTGAGCCTAGCCCAGGGTCTTGCTGTCCATTCTCCACCCTCTGTCTGCGTCATCCATTCATTTTGCAAATTTACAAGAGCGTTTGGGATGCAGCAGGCCCCGGCTGACAGGGTGGCGTGTAACAGCACGCTCCTGGAGGCCGAGCAGTCTAACCCAGGGTGACGAGCTCTATAATGGGAGCTGCCCCAGGGCCGGGGGTTGGACACGTGAGTCTGGGGCTGAAGACCAGAATCCAGGCCTTGTCAGCTTTCAGCAGTCTCTGAAGCTGCAGCGGCTGGGGGACCTTGCCAGGGAGCGAGACTGCAGAGACCGGCAGATAGGAAAGGAGGTAGGAAGCCAGCCACCGCCACGGGGCAGGGGCATTTGCATGTGTGTACATAACACAAGCACTCCCATAGGCAAGTATACATATGTGCTGATACACATGCATGTACATGCACACACACATCTAAACATGCACACAGAAACAGAATATACACCACACACATGCACACAGACACATGTGCTTGTACTTCATGGCACATTTCCAGGCATAGACCATGTGTTCACTTACATGCATATATATGCCTGCATTTGGGGACACATGTGTACCCTTGCACACAGGCCCTCGCAAGCACATATATGTGCACACACATACACACATGATACGTACAAGCACCAGCTTCTTCCGAAGTGGGGAGAATCAGCCGTGTCACTGCTGCTGAGGGGCAGAGAGTGCTGAGCATCCCGGGGCCTACTGAGTTTTTCCACATACGTGACTTTGTAGGGTGTGGCTGCAGGGGAGATAGGGTGAGAGAATGGCTGGAAAGAAAGTGGATCTAGGGCATATACACAGCCCTTTCAAGAAGTTGGGGTGTGAAGAGATGAGAGAGGGTGGTAAAGGGAGGGGGTGTGAAATTCGGGAAGGACCCCTTCATTAGATGCCTCTTTTGAGGGATGGAGCTGGCTGGGGAGGGGGAAGGGGAGCTGATGACACAGGAGGAGGTTGAGGCCTCCTGTGGGGACGGTAGGAGGGGCTGGATTTGGCAGGAGGGTCAGTGCTTCTTGCACTGTGGCAGGAGGGCCAGAGGGCCAAGTGGCTATAGTCACAGGCTGGTCAGTGGCTTGGTGGCTGGACATAGGGTCATGTCAGCCCAATGCCTTTAGCCTCCTGTTCGCTCTATGCAGTGGCAGGTGCTCAGCAGACCAGAGGGTATGGGAAATTGGACCTCTGGATCCATCCATAGGACAGGAGGGCAAGGACCAAGGAAACAGAGTATTAACGAGAGAGTGGCTGAAGGCATGGGGCAGGGGGTCGGGCTGGGTAGGGAAGCAGGTGGAGACAGAGAGTGGTGAGCAGCGTCATGGAGGTGGCTGTTGGAGAGGGGGCAGGTACTGGCTAGCCAGGGGAGAGGCAGTGTGGCCCGAGGGGCTATCACAGGCTAGTAAGAATGTTCCATGCGGTGGGGACAGGGGGCAGGGGGTCGCTAGGCCACTGTCAGAATGCTGACCTGAAGCAGAGCCTGGGGAAGAGGAGCCTGAGGGCTGAGGACCGTGTGGGCAGATGGCAGAGGAAGCTGGGGTAACAGACCCAGGCTGAAGACAGAGAAGACAGCATGGGGGCACTGGAGGGGCAGGCCCAGGTGTCCCCTGAGGCCCTATCCTCATACACAATTAGAGGTCAGTGACAGGGTGACTAGCCATTCATTGAGGACACTATGGCCTTCATGGGGGTAGGGCAGGGGTGGGGTGGGCTATGGGAATCTAGGATGACTGAGAATCTGTCTCCTCTGAAGGACATTGGCCACAGGCAGGTTGATTGACCAGGGCTCTGAGGAGTGGCTGGTGGGACCCAAGGCCTTCTGGTGCATACTAGGCCACCCATATCGGCAGGTGCACCTCCCAGGGGGCTCTGGACTCCCAGTGCAGCTCCCCACCCCCTCCCAGTTAGCCCGGCCTTTACAGAGCCGTCCGAGTGGGGCTCCCCTCCGGTGGGCCCCTCCAGGCTGGCTATGGCTGAGGGTCTCCTGAGCCAGGCCCTGACTCTTGTGTGTTCTGCAGGACAGCGGACCCCCGGACTCCTATCTGCAGCACACGCCTGTGCCCTGTGAGCCTCCTCCTGCCACACTCACACGACACTCCCAGTGCTGCACACCCGGGGCCTCCCACCCAACACGGCCTGAACACGCTCCCACAGCCAGCCACGTGCAGACGGCACGCCACACCCATACACACCCACTCGGCCACACACACAGCTGGTTGCACACTCCCCTCCGCCGCCACGCCCTGAGTCAGCAGGGAGGTCCGGCGCTGCCCCGCACACACAGGCGCCTGCTCCCTGCCCACTGACACGTGTACTCGTGTGCCCATGTGTTGCACACATACACAGTCACGCACAAACAGCCTCCACAGCCTACGCCACCAACAGCTCTTGTCTCCAGCCAGAACTGGCCAGAGCAGTTCACCATCCGCCCGGTGCATCTGTCCGTCCGTCCCCTGGAGAAGACACAGGGTTATCTCCATGCCCTGGCCAGGGGCCTGCTGCTCTCTGGAACCCACAAAAGCTGGCTTTTGTTCCTTTGCCTCTCAAAGGGGGAGGAACCTTCAAGATTCTGCCCTGGCCCTGCCACTCTGTCACCCCAAGTAGGTGCTGGGGCAGCCACTCTGCTGAGAGCCTTTCCCTGCTGTGCCCTGAGGGCCACAGGTACTTTGCTGATGGGCAGGAGTGAGGAAGAGGCAGTGGGGCTGGGCCGAGCCAGGCAGGAAGGACCCAGCCACACCTATGACACACTGTCTTTATTTTGGGGGCCTGTGGAAGTTCTCGGTGCCTTTGGTTTTTTATTCTTTTTCAAGGAAAAAAATGCTAAAACTCTTGAAACTGATTTTTCTTGTTATAGAAAAACTAATATAAAAGCATTACCCCTGTCCTTGCAGCCTGTGGCCGTGTCTGTGTGTGCTTCCTGCCCAGAGCTGGGCTGGCACCAGGTTGGGGAGGGTAGGATGCGAGCACCCAGTGCGCTGGCCAGACCAGCAGGCGTCAGTGCAGACTTCAGTTTTGGGGCCCAGATGTCCAGGGAGATGGCCTCAGCCACAGGTAAGGAGGCCAGGAGTTGTGTGCAGCCTCTTGGCTTGGTGAGAGCCCACTGTCCTGTCCTGGGACCACATATTGGCCCTTCAAGCTCACGCTACCTTCCCAGAGGCTGTGGGCCTGTTCAGGGCTCACCTGGAGGGTCACAGGGAACCTTTGCCCTTAAGGGGACTTGTCAGTGGTATCTGTGCCAGATAGGTGAGGAGGGGACTCAAGGTGGGACTGGGAGCTGGAGCAGAGCCAACTTGGGGGCCCAGCGCAGAGGTAACAGACATGTCCAGTGTTTCCCACCCCCCATGGGGACAGAACTGGAACTAGAGGAGGCAGCTGCGGGGGGTACTACCCAGCTCCCACCTAAGGAGAACCTCTGAGGCTTGAGATCCCCAGGAAGTAGTGACCTCTCCGCTACAGGAGGTGTGTAAGTGTGCTCCTGTCAAGGCTCTGGATTTGACTGCTCAAAGGGTTAGAGATGTGATCCAGGCAGGGAGTGAAGAAGTCATCCACGTGAAGCTGGGAGTGTCGGTGCCCTCACGCCTCACCTTTCCTGGATGAGTGGGCCTCAACAAAGGAAGGCCGCTCTCGTGGTGGCCCCACAGCCCCCGGCAGCGGGAGGGGGTATCCTGGGAGTATCCCGGGGTATCCTAGACTTCTCAGACTACGGCCCTGTGGGGGAGGATGGAGGGAGTTCAGGGCGGGTGGCTGGGAACAGGTGCCCTCCTCACTCCCGAATGACCTTGGGGCACCTGCTCCTCTCTGTACATCAGTGTCTTTCCTGGCATCAGGGTGCAAGACCCCTCCCGGCCCTAGAGCTCTATCTAGAGCAGGCAGTGTGACAGGGCCCTGTGCCCTGCTGGCCTCCTGGAGGCACTCTGAGGAGAGGAGGATGAGGGAGGCAGTCTGGGAATTCCCTGGGCATGTTCCCTCTCTAAAACAAAGCATTTGCCAAAGGGAGCCAGACCGGCTAAGGAAATTGGTTCCTTTTATGGGGACTGGGTCCAGGGCCTTGTCTGTAGAGCAGAGCAGGGCTAGGGGCAGAGTGGTCTGTCCATACTGGACAAGGCCCAGCCACACTGAGGCTGTTTTTTTTTGTTTTTGTTTTTGGTAGAGATAGAGTTTCACTTTATTGCCCTCGCTAGAGTGCTGTGGCATCACACAGCTCACAGCAACCTCCAGCTCTTGGGCTTAGGCGATTCTCTTGCCTCAGCCTCCCAAGTAGCAGGGACTACAGGCGCCTGCCACAACGCCTGGCTATTTTTCTGTTTTGCAGTTCAGCCAAGGCTGGGTTTGAACACGCCACCTTTGGTATATGGGGCCAGTGCCCTACTTGATGAGTCACAGGTGCCGCCCCCCGCCCCTTTTTTTTTTTTTGTAGTTTCTGGACAGGGCTGGGTTTGAACCTGCCACCTCTGGCATATGAGCCCTACTTGATGAGCCACAGGTGCTGCCTTTTTTTTTTTTTTTGCAGTTTCTGGCCGGGGCTGGGTTTGAACCTGCCACCTCTGGCATATGGGGCCGGTGCCCTACTTCTTTGAGCCACGGGAGCTGCCCCACATATACTGTGTTTTGAATATGACAGCCCTCCCTGGGCTCCTGTTCCCACTTGGACAGCTACCATGCCAGGCTTCTCTGCACTCTGGCCGCCCAGGCAGGCCTCTCCACATACCGACACCCTGGGTAGACCTGTCTACACTCAAGCTACAGGGAAAAGCTTGTTTGTATTCTGACCATGTGCACAGACCTTTTCATACTCCAGCTGCCTGGATAGGCCCATCTACACTGTGATAGCCTGGATTAGCCCAGTAGAGAAGCACCGACCAGGAAATGGTCTGTAAGCCCACAAAGTGCAAAACAAAATGCCTTTATTATCACGGAATTTGCAAACACAAAAAGGGCTGACTTTGCCACATAGGCCTCTAGGGAGCTGACCAGAGCATCCCAGGCTGAGCCTCCTCTGAGGCCTGGCTTGCCCACCTGTCTCATGAGAGATTGGCTTGGTCATGTTTAAGGAGCTTTCCAGTCCCAGTGAGGACATCTGTCTCCACATCTGATGAGCTTTGTAAGAGCCAAGTGGTGGGACAGGAGACCGGATGGACCGTGGCCCCAGGAAGGCAGTGGGTGTTTGCCCTGGGCTGGGCCTCCCTTGGGGAGAACTGTTTGGCTGAGGCCACCTGTTATGGGGTGGGGTGGAGGCTTGGCCCGGGCCTGGACACAGCTGGGGCAGAAACCAGGACATTGTTGTTATGTCTTCACACACGGGAAGTGGTGGCGGCCCCAGGGGGCAGAGCCTCTCTCTGCATCTGACCTCCAGGAGGGAGAGGTCCGCGCTTGAAAGACTTGAGTTAGCATCCTGGCCATAACCCTACTTGGCAAGGCCTCAGGCAAGTGTTTTCAGCTCTCAGGGCCTCAATTCTGTCGTCCACAGGGAAAAAGGTCACAGCTGGTGCTTGGGCTCTGCCGGGCCCATCAGTTTCTGGCTGGGGCTGCTCCTGAGACCTTTTCCTTCTGTGAGATTTGTTTTCTGTCAAGTGGGGCTGAGTCTCTCAAGGGTGGGAAGAATGTGTGAGCCTGGCCCCCTCAGCTGCTCAGGAGGGTTGGAAAGTTACATTCCTGCCCCAGGCTTCTGCCCCCAGCCTAGCCCTGCAGGCTCAGACATTGGTTTCGAGCTCACTGATCTCGATGGTGCAGTGCTCCAGACTGGTGGCTGCTGGCTCCTCATCCTGCTCCACCTGCACGGGGACGTGGTGGGGGCAGGCAGGGCCCAGTGTCAGCTCTGAGGCCTCGGCCACGCTCTTCACGCAGCCGTTCTGTTGGGTTGCCACGATCTCCTGGAGGCTCACTGGCTTGGTCTCGCAGGGTGGCAGTTTCTGGAGAGGGGAAAAGGTCTTGGTCACAGCAGGCAGGGCTGAGGTTAGACACCAGGGAGGACTGAGGGTCAGGATGGAACAGAAGAACCTCCTGGGAACCAGGAGATGGATTTTCTGACAGGCCTGCCGTGAGGCCTCCCTGGGCTCCTGTTCCTAAGCTGCCCTGCCTCCTAAGGGCTAGCTTAGTAGATGAGGGGACCTGACCCACAGGGTCCAGTGGGGGAATCAATGGCTCCCTGCCTGCGTCTCAGCTTCCTCCCCGTGAAGTGGGGCAGCCTGTGACAGCCCAAAGACCACACCACCTGTACAGACCCACAGAGGTTCCCGATGGTGCTGAGCAGAGCAGCGCCCTCCCCAGGCTAAGCAGGGGATTTTATCCTATTCTGTCCCCCCTGTTCCTCCTGTGTCCATGTCAGTGCTGGCCATTGGGGGTGCTTGATAAACAGATGCTAGAGGGATTAGTTCCCTGGTAACAGATGAGGAGACTGAAGCCTGGGGACACGGAGTGGTTGGCTGAAGGCTGCCCGGCTGGTTGGAGGAGCCGGTGCCCATCCCAGCAGGCTCCACCAGGAGAGGGCCACCAGGCCGGGAGGGGGACACTTATCTCACCTCTGTGCCCGTGTCCCGAGCAAAGTCCTTCCGGCAGATGTGTGCCATGATCCCTGCGGCCAGAGCATCCCCCAGCACATTAATCATGGTGCGGAAACGGTCCCTGGGGAGCCAAGCAGGGTGGTGAGCAGGGGGCACTTGGAGGGGAGCTGGCAGAGCGCCGTGCTCAACCCTGAGGAATGAGGCCACAGCAGCGGCCACACAGTGACCGGCCGACAGGCAGAGCCTGCAGCCAGGTGGTTCCCGGCTAAGGCAGGGCTGGCTTCACGGGCGTGTGGCTGTGTGTGGCACAGTCCCCATGCTTAGAGGGGCCAGGCCTGGTTCAATGTTCTGCTGTTTCTATCTTGAAATTCTTTATAATTTTTAAACTAAGGGCCAAATAGCTAGGTCTTTTCTGATGAGTAGGGCACTCCCACTACGCCACGTGGGGCTGTTCTCCATTCCTGTACCTAGGGCAGGGGCTCAGCCCCCCACCCTGCCACCTGCTGCCCTCCAAGCCACCCCTGCTGCATGCGCTCTGGGGCCAGGCTGAAGTCCACTCACAGAGCCCAGTCGACGGCGATGATGAGGGTGATGTCGTCAGTGGGCAGTCCCACAGACGTGAGCACGATGACCATGGTGACGAGTCCAGCCTGGGGGATGCCGGCTGCCCCGATGCTGGCTGCAGTGGCTGTGATGCTGCAGGAGTGGGTGAGGGTATATTGTCAGGGCCCTGGCTCTAAGGAAGAGGCCAGAATGCCAGGGCCTCTGGGACAGCCACACGGAGCAGAGTTGTCACGAATGCCCCCTCAGCGAGTTCTCAGGGGACACATCCCTGCTCACGTCCAGTGGCACCATGAACCCCGATCCATGACCTGAGGAGACCCTCTTGAGGAGTGAAGACACCTGTGAGATTCTGAGCGTCCCTGGGCACAGCTCTGCCCGGCCTCCCCAAGGTGGGACGTGTGTGCCTGCCTGGCCCCAGTACCCTCCCCCAGCTCCTGCCATGTGTGGCCTCTCCATGGTCCGTAGTCCTGCTCCGTGCCCCCCTGGACTGCCCTCCCATTTCTACCTATTCCCAGGCTCAGAGCTGCTGGACCTGGCCCTCTGTCCACCCTCAGGGTGCAGGGCAGCTACGGAAGGAGCCCTGTGTCCTGAGTCCCAGCCCCAGGACTGACTGGCCTCAGAGAGCCCAGCAGGTCTGGGAGCTGGAGGATCCAGAAGGCACCTCAGGCCCCCACCCTGTCCCTACAGGGGTGGGCGTCAGGGTGCACCTGATGGTGATGATCTGGCCAAAGTCCAGCTCGTAGTTGTTGACCTGGGCGATGAAGATGGCGGCCACAGCCTCGTAGAGCGCGGTGCCGTCCATATTGATGGTGGCACCCACGGGCAGCACAAAACGTGCAATGCGCCGGTCGATATGGTTGTTCTCCAGCAGGCACTTGAAGGTAATGGGCAGCGTGGCTGAGCTGAGGGCAGAGGGGCCAGTGTCTGCGCAGCGCCCTCTGCAGGATGGTCAGTGCCTGTGCCGGGAAGCTCCCCCTGCACCCGGCAGCCGCCCACGGGGTGGGCGGAGCACGCACCAGCACACAGGGGTATGCGTATGCGTATGCGTATGCATGCGTGCGCTCGGTGCAGGAGGGCGCGGCTGCTGGGGGAGCACCTCTGTGCGCCAGGCCTGGTCTTCCCATGGGGATGGCTTTGAGTTCATTTCACAGATGAGGAAATTGAGCCCAGAAGGGCAAAAGGCTGACCCAATGTCTTCCTGCTGTGCCAAGGGCACACGAAGTGTTGACCAGCAGGGGCTCCGGGCCAGCCTGGGTTTAGATTCCAGCCTCCTACCAAGTGGCCCTGGCAAGTTCCTGAACCTGGTGTCTCAGCTTCTTTGTCTTGAACAATACCTGGGTGAATGCTCACTTGCAATTATTCTTACTGTTTGTTGTGAGACTCCCTCCTGGCTGTGCTGGGGTAAAAATCCAGGTTAGGGCAGCCTTTGAGCCCTTCCTGTCTCCACAGGCCACTACCCAGGAGCTGGTTCCACTGGCAGAGCCTCTAATGGGCCCTACATGTGGATCCTGCTGGTGGGAGGTGGCCGGGGATGCTGGCCCTGGTGTGGCTTGGCTCCTGGCATGGGAGCTGGCCCTGTCTGAGGCTCTGTCCTTCTCTTTTATCCCCCTGGCCTCGGCCCTGCGCATAGGCTCCTGGACAGTGCCTTCTGGGCTTTTCTTCTGTTTCTGCTGCCAAGAGTGGGTCCCTGGGTCTGCCTGGTGTGAGGGGAGGGGCCTGCAGGCATCTTACTGGTGGGGAAACTGAGACCCAAGGAAGAGAAGGCAGCGGGAGCTGGTGAGAAGAGTGAGGCCTTTGGTGCCAGAAGGATGTGGCTGGCTTGAGTCCCTACGACACCCTTACTGAGGAGCGTGGACACTCGCTGTGCGGAGAACGCCCTTTCTTCACAGGGTTGATGCTCGCTGATGACCGCTTCCTTTCTGCCCCTTTGACCGACCTCGAGGCCAGGTGCTGACTCATCTGGCCCCACCTGGCATTCTCACCCTTCGAGGATCCATTACCTGAACCCCTCCAGCAGCCCTGTGCTGGGGACGCCACAATTCCCCAGTGTGTGCATGAGGAAGCAGGGGCCCAGGGAGGGTGTAACCAGCCTGCAGTCACACAGCAAGCAAATGATGGAGCCATGACTCAAATCCCCGCCACCCGGCAACACTGCTTCCCTGTAACTGGGCTACCAGCCGGGAGGTCCCAGCGAGTCCCAAGAACAGCGTGGGGCCCGACTCCAGTAGGAGCATCGCATGGCAGCAGAAGGCAACAGCGGTTCATTGCTGATGTGATTTCTCAACAGACTCTACAGCTCTCTCTCTCTGCCCCTGCTGCATATATGCGACCCCCACCTGGCCTGAGTGAAACGCAGGGATGGCAGGCTGTCGGGGGGTGGGCGGAGGCCTCGGGAGGCGATTCAGGCTGGTGAGGCCTCAAACGTGACGTCCCCACCAGGTCCTGGGCCACCCTGAGCCAGTGGAGCGGGTTGCTCTGTCTCACTGTGGCTCTGGCGGTGGGCAGACAATGCCTGGCAGGTGGATCGAGCACAGCCCCCAGGCCCTGCCATCCTACCCATCATCCTGCCCTCCAGGTACCTGGACGAGGTGGCCAGTGCGATGAGCAGGGCCTGCAGGACGCCGCGGATGAAGACAATGGGGTTCTTCCTGGTGATGAAGAAGTAGAGCAGGGGCAGGATGAAGAGCCCGTGGAGCACCAGCCCGCACACCACGGTGACCGCGTAGAAGCCCAGCTTCTTGCCCACAGCCCTGGGGTCGTCCATCTCCAGGATCTTGCCAGCGATGAGGAACACGATGCCAAAGGGGAAGTACCTGGGGGTGGCAGGCGACGCGGGCTCTGGTGGCAGGCAGGGTCCCACACTGCTCCGGCCTCTCTGGGCCTCCCCCTGCCCACGTCTCTGAGATGTGCCCCAGTGCAGCCCCAGCAAGGCCACGACCTCTGTGGGTGACCGAGGGTGGACCGTACTTCCCCATCTGAACGCCTAAGGTCTGAACTCAGCTAGGAACAGCTGTTTCTCACTCCTGGCTTCCCTTCTCCTAAGCTGATCTGAGGATGCCCCTGGTGATGGGGAAACTGAGGCTGGGAGAGCAGCAGAGCCAGGCTGAGCTCTTGACTCCCCTGCCTGGAAGTGGCAGGCTGAGGGCCAGAAGAAGGCCTGGTCAGGGCTGGGTGGATCTGTGAAAACACGGGTAGCTCTGGCCCCAGGCCCAGGGCTGAACCTCCCTTGTGGCTTTCTGCTGTGTCCCAGGGGAGCAGAGGATGAGGATGGGACTCTTGTGCCCACCTAGGAGTAGAAAGGGCAGGGTGGGTGGGTGGGAGAGGACCCATCCCGACCAGGCTCACCAGACAGCCACTGCCACAATCTTCATCACTGACTCGTTGAGACATTGGCAGAAGCTGACCAGAGGGGTCCCACTGTCACCCATGCGGCCCAGCATGATGCCTGCAGGACGGGGACACGTGAGCGTGTCAGGGGTGCACTGGGGGACAGACCCGTGTGCAGGTGTCAGGCTGGCTGACTGCCAGCAGCTTTGCTGCACCCCCCCCACCCCCCCACCCCCGTTCTCCTTGGCTCCAACACCAGACCCAGCAGGGCCCTCATCTCTTCCTTCTCTCCATCCCGTCTTTCTTTTCAAGATAGAAGGCTGCCTGCCGGGTGCCCCGGCCCACGGCCTGTGCTCTTAGACTCTAGCCGAGCCCGCTGCCTGGGCCCCTGGAGCTGGCGCGTCCGCACCGCCCTCCGGTGTTGGCCTTGCTGCTTCTCCTCACTGTGCCCTGCACCCTGGGCTTCTTTAAGCCTCTGGAATACATCAGCTGCCTCAGGCCTTTGCCCGTGCAGTTCCCAGCGGCTAGGACGCTGGCCCCCGTCCTCCACATGGCTTGGAGGCCCACCCCCACCCCCATCTCATTTGTGTCTGGCTCACCACTAGCTGACTCCTTCTACAACTCACAACGGTATTTCCCGCTTGTCTGATTTGTTCGTCTCCTCTGCTAGGAGGCTCCGCGGGGGCCAGAACTGCGTCCTCAGGTTCTGTGAGCACCGGGTCAGCTCGTGTGGGTGTGCAGCCCTCATTATCGACCAATGGTGCCCTCCCCGGTTGGTGCTCCGGGCTTCCCTTCACACACATGTTCGTGTGTGATCTGTCCCAGGGGGTGCTGCCGTGACAGTGAGTGGTTACTCTCTCTTCTGCTGTGACAAGGATGGGGGGCAGCACGCACTCTCTGGCTGTCCTCGGGAAGCTCATTGTCACAGTGCTCAGTGGCCCAGGGGCAGGATAGGGATTCACCCCTCGGTATGTGGGACACCAGGGGAGGTTCTTTCCCTGTCCAGGACACCTGTGTCTGCACAGTCCCCAGAGCAGCCACCTCTAGTGATGGGTTGAGGTGACACCACAGTTGAAGGACAGGAGGCCTCTCCTGCCCATCTGGCCTGTCACCGTCCGGCTGACATGGACCTGGGTCTCCCTTGGCTCTGCCTCTCCCAGGCTATTCCTGCCCCTCCTCAGACCCATTTGGAGGGTCATCCAAGGACTTAGCATTACAACATCCCAACACCAGGGAGGGATGGAAAGGGGGCTGTGTTGAGGGGACCAAAGACAGGCCTGTTCCGAGCAGCTGTGTAAGGCGCACACTGATACTCGTCCTGATGGGCACAGCCTGGTTTGTTCTCCACCCACCCCAGAGCCCACCGCACGGCTGGAGCAGGCACTCAGCAGGATCTGGGGAAGCTCCAGGCGTGCGGGGAACCAGGACCTTAGTAACCTGAGATGGTGTTTGGAAGCACCCTCTGAGCACCTGATACACGGGCCCGACCCACCGGCTCCCTTAGGGAGGGCACAGGTGCAAAGGGCACCTGACCCCAGGGTGCCCCGGGGCCGTGGACTCAATTCACTGACGTCACTGAGCGCGTGTCAGCGGCATCTGGGTGAAACATTATCAGTGTACATTTGTGTAAGGCAGTGTTTTTCAACATTTTTAAATCTCGTGACACATTTGAACCTATAGTGAAACTTCCCAGCCCAGTTAAATTATGTTGCTTGAAAAAAAAAGAGTTAAAAAAAAAGCATATAGTTACTGTGCTTTGAACTTCTTATGAGCATAATTTAATTAATGATCTTTTTTTGTTTTTTTTGAGACAGTCTCACTCTGTTGCCCTGGGTAGAGTGTCTTGGCATCATAGCTCACAGCAACCTCAAACTCTTGGGCTCAAGCAATCCTCTTGCCATAGCCTCCAAGCAGCTGGGACTACAGGCGCCCACCACAATGCCTGGCTTTTTTTTCTTTTTTTTTGGCCGGGGCTGGGTTTGAACCCGCCACCACAGGCGCCACCCGCTTTTTTTTTTCTTTTTAAAGATGAGGTCTCACTCTGGCTCAGGCTGGTCTCAAACTACTGAGCTCAAGCAATTCACCAGGCTGGGCCTCCCAGAGTGCTAGAGCTGCAGGCAGGAGCCACTGCACCCGGCCTAATTAATGATCTTTACACATCTTCCCAGCACACCTAAGATCCTCTCATGGCACACCAGGGTGCCGCAGCACAGTGGTCGAAAATCACTGGTGTGAGTGTACAAGTCAGCGTGTGACTGTGTCTGCGTGTGCCCGCGCCTGTGTGTACCTGCTTCCACGTGCCCCTGCGTCTGTGTCCATGTCAGGGTGTGTGCGTATCTGTGTGTACCTGCACCTCATCTGTCCTGAGGTCACTGAGGGGCTGGACGCTGCAGCCCCTGTGCTGGAGAGGGAAGGAAAGAACCACCTTCGGTGTTACACAGATCATGGCAAGCAGGGTGGCACGCTGGGCTTGCACATACCCATGGTGGCGGAGAAGATGACGATGCCTAGCACGTTCATGCCGTCGCTGGTGCCAGGCTCTGCCTTGTACACGACTTCAGGCGGTGGTGTCAGGTCCAGGGCGAAGTTCTGCACTCGAGAGCCGTTCTCCTCCTGGACCCCGTAGATGAGGATCCGGCGAGGAGGGGTCTCCTCCTGTGCCACCTTGGGGGTCTTGACAACCGGGGTGGTCTTGGTGCGGTACTAGAGGGCAACACCCCAGCCAGGAGGGAGATAGGGCCAAGTGTGGTTATTAATAGCAGCAGCAACAATTGCATCCTGAAAGCACATTTCTATGCAGCCATACCCCATTGGAATGACAATAAGCGTGTGAGCTAGGCGGGGCAGGGCTCATCGTCAATATTTTACCAAGAAGGAGCTGACAGTCCCTTCACCATCTCTGTGCCACCCAGGCTGTCTTCCTCATGCCCTCATCTCTCCTGTTTATGCACAGGGCCATCTGGGCCTTCTCTGTCCATCTGTCCATCTCCTCATCACCTGAATAGTCCTCCATTCGCCCACCCAGACCCTCCCAACTGTCCATGAGCCCTCCATCTAACACCAGCCAGCCTGCCCGCCACTGGATGGAAACTCAGAACTTCTCTTAAAAGGCTCGGCCTTCTAGATGAGCTGAATCCACCTGCCGGCCTTTCCCTCTGCCCTCGGCTTTCCTCTCCCCCTCATTCCTCAGGTATCAGGAGCCCAACTAAGGGAGCCTCCCGTCTCCCCAAATATCACAGTGTCAGCAAGTTAAGTCTTCTAGGGAAAAGAAGGAACCACTTGAGGAATACAAGGACCTGAAATCTCTGTGCGTTTTCCTCATCTGTAAAATGGGATCCTGGTTAATATGTGTAGCAGCCACCTCACTGGATTAAATGTGACACACATCTCTATAGGAAGTGCTTACAACAGCTCCTGACCCCTGGCGAGCCCTGCACAAACACTACTTTATCATCCTCATCGTCCCAATGTTGAAACTCCATGCTGGTTGCTGGAGATAAAAAAGTGAATTAGCAAACATGGGGAATGCTCTAGAAAGCCATTTATAGCCCTTAAATGATGGGCTCCATTTACACTTCAAGTTCTGTAAATGAACCTGAATCAATAACACATTTCATAGTTCTGAGAAAAAACAAATGAAATAGACGTGATTTCTGCTCTGAGAGCCTTGGAGAAGGAGTGACTAACTACCTCAAAGTGTCAGCTTCCCGATGATGGGAACACTTGACTTGGGTCTTGAAGGAATTTGCCAAAAGAAAAAGGGTATTCCAAACAGGTGCGAAGCAGAGTGAGGTTTTCTTTCTGCCTTGTAGCCTCAATAATTCCCCATCACAAGTTTGGGAATAAAATCCAAACTCCCTCGTGTGGGTGGACATGTGGGTAACTTAAGGGAAGAGATGTGCTTGCATTGCTGGAAATAATGATTTAATAAATTTAAAATCAATTTTCTTTCTTTCTTTCTTTCTTTTTTGGTAGAGACAGAGTCTAACTTTACCGCCCTTGGTAGAGTGCTGTGGCATAACACAGCTCACAGCAACCTCTAACTCCTGGGCTTAGGCGATTCTCTTGCCTCAGTCTCCTGGGTAGCTGGGACTACAGGTGCCTGCCACAGCGCCCGGCTATTTTTCTGTTTTGCAGTTCGGCTGAGGCCGGGTTTGAACCCGCCACCTTCGGCATATGGGGCCGGCGCCCTACTCAATGAGCCACAGGCGCCGCCCTTAAAATCAACTTTCAATTATTTATTATAAGTGAGTTAGGAATTGAATTAAGAAAATGATCGCAGATGACCGGCAAAAGGAAAAAGAAAAAGAAGTGATCAGAGAACAGCATATACACTTTCTGACTGCAACAGCAATACCGGGAGCCCCAATTCTGTTGCAAAGTGTGACCCTGAAGCCTGGCATTTTCAAACAGAGAAATGGTCTTGCCAGAGTTTTACTCCTTTCCCAACACGACTCGGCTCAGGTCTCACTGAGCACGAGAGAGGCTCGAGCAGGGCCGCCCTCTCTGGGAGAGTGAGTGCATTTGGGAGTTAGGAAAACAGCGAGGGAGTGCAGAATGTGCAGAATAGGAGGGAGACAGCGTGGGCACCTAAACCTCGTGAAGAGAGAAAAGGTCTCTCAGGGAGATAAGGAGGAAAATGCCTCTGTTCTTCTGTTTTCTCAGTATCGGCAGCAGCACCAGCTCGTCTGCCCACGAGTCTTCCCGGAGGGTTATCTGATCTGATTGGGGTCTGCTGTGACATCCTGCTCCTGGACTGTGTTCCCTGTCCCATGCTCTGTATGTGTTAAGATCATAAATAACTTAGACTAATAAAAGCCAGAGGGAAATCAGTCTAATTAAAGAAATAGTTTGGTTAGAAAATGCAAGCCCAGCAAGAACCGTCACATAAGGGTTTAGCCCTCCCCTGTTCCACTGATGATTAATCAGGGATGTGTGTAATAAAGACAGAGCTAGCCCAGAGTTAGGGATCTTTTTGCTGGTCCTCACGTTTGGAGGTGGAAGGTTCCCCGGGCCTGCTTTTTAAACTTTCTTCTTGTGTCTTTGACTCTTTATTTCCCCCTCATCCTCTCATCACCAGAAGTCACTGGGAAGCAACCCATGGTATAGTTTAGGGCTGGTCCCCAGCACCCTCGCCTAGCATTCAGGGCCCTTCACAATCCAGCTCGTTTCATTGGTTAAGAAGACCTAAGATGCCAGGAGAGAGATGCGGTGATTTGCAAAAGCTTTCACCACACCTTATTTTGAAGGCTTCTGTCCAATTTTCCATCATTCCCTTTGTATCCCCAGGCTCAACACAGGGCCTGGCACAGGGAAGGGGTTCAGGAAATACCTGCTGGGTTGAGTCAACTAGTGAGCATTTAGAAGGGGAAAGAGAATCTGAAATTTTTATTTTTTATTTTTTGAGACAGAGCCTCAAGCTGTCACCCTGGATAGAGTGCTGTGGCATCACAGCTCACAGCAACCTCCAATTCCTGGGCTCAAGCGAGTCTCCTGCCTCTGCCTCCCAAGTAGCTAAGAATCTGAAATTTTTAGAAGTGCAGACAAAGACTGATGTACAAGGATGTTTACCACAATACGTAAACATCTTACCCAGCACAGTGGCTCATGCCTGTAGTCTTAGCACTTTGAGAGGCTGTGGCAAGAGGATCACTTGCGGCCAGGAGTTCAAAACCGGCCTGATCTACATAGTGCGATCCTATTTCTACAAAAAAATTTAAAAATTGGCTAGGTTTTGTGATGGGTGCCTATAGTCCCATCTACTCAAGAGACTGAGGCAGGAGGATCTCATAAGGCTGGGAGTTTGAGATTGCAGGGAGCTATAATGGTGCCACTGCACTCCAGCCTGGGTGACAGATGAGACCCTATTTCAAAAAAAAATAGGAAAAAAATCAACAAAAGTTTGAAAATATCCTAAAAGACCACTGAAAGGAAGAATGGGTAAATAAATTACAGTCCAACCTTACAACAGGTTATTACATCACTACTAAATATTGTGCTTTTAAGAATCATTTAATAACCATGGAAAATGCTCATAATATATATAACGGAAGTGAAAAAAAAGCAAGGTGAAAATGTATGTGTACCAGGATCCTAATATTATTATTAAAAATAAATGCAGAGAAAAAAAAGACTAGAAACATACCATTTGCTACCCCTATTGCTGGGTAGTGGAACTGGAAGCGGTTTTTATTTTCTATTTTTTAGTGTTTTCCTAATTTTCTACAGTGAACATTATTGCTATTCTTATTAGGGGGACAAAGGATTATTTTTAAAAGAAAAAGAAAACGGGCTTAGAAGCCAGGTGGGCCTGGGTTTACCTACTAGCTTTGTTGTTTATAGGTATAAACTCGGGTAAGTCCTTTAATCCTCAGTTTCCTCATCCAGGAAATGGGGCTGATCCTACCTCAATGCAGGGTCACTGAGAGGTTGAAGGAGGACGTGAGCATCCTCCACCCCTGTACTTTTCTTCATGAAAAATTAAACCTGGGACAGGGGTGTGGTCATGGGAGGCTCTAAGGATCTACGTCCTTTCACCTCCCCACCCCTCTGGCATCCCACTGCCAGGGCAAACCTGTCACCTTCCAGCCTGCCTGCCTGCCCCTCCTGTAAGCTGCCGCTTCCCCTCCCTTGCCCAGGGACCCACTCACCTGTTTGAATGTGGCTTCCACCAGGTTGGCTGGGAACATGTTCCTGGGAAAAGAGCCAGCAGTTGAAGAATTCCGGAGCCCAGGACAGCAGGGCCCTGAGGCTTGTGTCTTTGGGGTCATCTGAACATCTCTCTTGGCAGAAGGGGCCTTCCTCAAGCCAGCCCTCTCCCTCTGCAGTCTCACCTGACCCCCTCATCCAGCCCTCCCCCCACCCCCCCGCATTTATAGCTCCCTAACTGTGCCAGTGCGTTTCCAGCACCAAGCATGTGTCCACGCTGCTGTCTCTGCTTGGAACACCCTGCCTGCTTCCCTGTCTGGCCGATTCCTACTCGAAACAATCGGGGCCAAGTCCTACTTCCTCTGTCCCACCCTCTGCGATGCCCTAGGCAGGCCCCAGCTCCCTGTGTGTGCACCTCTGCCCCTCCAGGCAGCAGTGCTATAACTGGTTGACCTGTCTACCTCCCCAAGGGAGTGGCCTCCTTACAGGTGAGACTTGGTTGTTCATATGCTATCTGGGGACTCCAACACAGGACCTGGTATGTAAGTGGGGTCACTGCTCTTAGTAATATTTGATTATAAAGCTGAAGGTGGAGGATTCTTTTTTTTTTTAATTTTTTTTGCAGTTTTTGGCCAGGGCTGGGTTTGAACCCGCCACCTCCAGCACAAGGGGCCGGCACCCTACTCACTGAGCCATAGGCACCGCCCAGGTGGAGGATTCTTATCCTACCAGATGTGAAAACATACTATAAAGATGTAAGTGTCAAAACAGTGTGACACTGACCCAGATGTCAATGGTCAATGGTATTATCAGAATAACAGAACCTGTAGCCTAGAAACTGAATTTAGTACATCTAAGAATTTCACATTTGATAAAAGTTGCTTCAGAAATCCGAGAGGAAAGGAAGGATTCATTATAAAGTATGTTATAGCTGACCAACTATTTGGAAAAATAAACATTAGATCCTTATTTAACACCTTATAACAAAATAAATTCCAGATGATTTAAAGAAATAATTATTTAAAAAATGATACCATAGGGGCGGAGCCTGTGGCTCAGTGGGTAGGGCCCTGGCCCCATATACCGAGTGTGGCAGTTTTGAGCCCGGCCTGGCCAAACTGCAACAAAAAAATAGCTGGGCATTGTAGCAGATGCCTGTGGTCATAGCTACTTGGGAGGCTGAGGCAAGAGAATCACTTAAACCCAGGAGTTAGAGGTTGCTGTGAGCTGTAACACCACAGCACTCTACTGAGGATGATAAAGTGAGATTCCGTCTCTTAAAAAAAAAATACCATAAAAAGGTAAAAGAAATATAAGTTGATAGTTTATCAGCTCTCTGAATATGAAAGGACTCTCTAAGAATAAAATGAGCAATTAATAGACTTTACTACTTTAACACATTCACTGCCACACTAAAAAATATTTTTTCCCTTGGGGCCATGGAGTTTTACTAGGTTAAGACAGGTCAAAAGATGTGTTAGTTATATATGCTTCACGAGGCCCCAGGCTTGAACCTAATGTAATTAAATACAACTCACATGGCAGTTAATGTGTTAAAATTAAGAAATTCCTAAGTGGCTTGGGGCCTGTGACTCAAGCGGCTAAGGCGCCAACCACATACACCTGAGCTGGCGGATCGAATTTAGCCCAGGCCCGCCAAACAACAATGGTGGCTGGAACCAAAAAAAATAGCCTGGCATTGTGGTGGGCGCCTGTAGTCCCAGCTACTTGGGAGGCAGAGGCAGGAGACTCGCTTGAGCCCAGGAATGGGAGGTTGTTGTGAGCTGTGATGCCACAGCACTCTATCCAGGGTGACAGCTTGAGGCTCTGTCTCAAAAAAAAAAAAAAAAAAAGAAAGAAAAAGAAATTCCTAAGTGCAAGCTGGATTGGATCCTGGAACAGAAAAAAGGAAAGAACATTTGTGGGAAAACTGGTAGAATCCAAATGAAGTCTGTAATTTAGTTAATAGCATCGTGCCAGTTTAACTTCTTAGTTTTGACGAAGCGTGTCACAGTCATGTAAGATGCCAACATTAGGGGAAGCTGGTGAAGAACGTGTTGGTTATTACACATCTTGCCCTGGCTTCTGTGTTCACCTCTGTTTGTTCTCCCCACTGTATCCGCTCCCTGGGGGTGCAGAGACCTCTGTTTTGTTCTCTGCTGTGTCCCCAGCACCGGGGAGGAGCATCTGCTGTCATATATTAGGCACTTAGTAAATATTTGCTGCATAAACAAATAGACCATAAAACATCAATACCCCAGTATGAAATGATCAAAAGATATGACAGGCTATTGGGGTCATCTGAACATCTCCCTTGGCAGTTGAGGCCACAACAACTTTTTAAAAAATGACAGGTAAATGGCCACGAAAGCTTTTTAAAAAATGTTGTGTCATCAATATATTAAAAGCATTTTCACTTGTCAGACAGACCATGTATTTTTTTAACATGTCACTGGGGAGGTTTGGTGACATGGGCACCCTCACGTGGCTCTGACAGCAAACTTCCTCTGAAGCAATTGAGCAATTCATGTCATGAGTCTCCAAAGCATTGATATCTGTGTTCCTTACACACTCCTTCTAGGAATCAGTCCTAAATCTGAGTTGCAGACAGACATGCTTGTTCACGTGCTCGCCCTTCCTGGCACAGGCGTGCACCCGCCTTGCACCTGGCTGCCTGCGCCACCTGGATCGTCCGCCCAACCACCCTTGTTCCTGCCAAATCTCTTCTCTTTCAAGGCTCAGCTCACACACGTCAGAGTCATATATGTGAATCTGAGCGTGCCTCATTTCTTAACTTCACTCCCCAGCCGCCGTTGTGGAAACAGAAACTGTCTTTTTTTTTTTTCACTGCTGATAAAATACAGGTTCACTGTAAGCATATGGCAGGAGGAGGAGGGTCAAGAATTATCTGTCAAGGCTGGGCACCCATAGCTCAGTGGTTAGGGCACCAGGGCTGGTGGGTTTGAACCCGGCCCGGGCCTACTAAAACACACAAACAAAAAAGAATGAGCTGTCAGGAAATCAGCAAGAATGGTTATGGGTATGTTGTGACCCACCTCTAATTTACCCGCCTTGTCACCAGGGAGAGAAGAAATAGAACTCTGGAGTTGGGAATCTCAGAAGCTTAAACAAGACTTTTTTCCAATGAGCTGTAAGCAGTTGTCTGTGAGCAGAATGACTGTAAGGACTCCTGGCTTCAGGCAGATCCAAAGCACCAGTGCCACCAGGGTGCCGGGGGCGTATGGCCACACAGCTGGCCGGGGGCAGTGTCCACCTGCCCTGGGCATCTGTGACCGGGGTGTGGGTGCCTGTGCTGCCCACCGCCAAACGTTTGCAAACCTCTCCTGGGTATGGGCCCAGGAGGCTCCAGAGACTTGCAAAGTTGTTTTCCACTGAAGCTTAGAGGGAAGTGTGCCTAAGCCACGAGGAGAAACTAAGAACTTCCGTGAAGTCTTAAAAAACCAAACGGAACTTACACCTAGCATGTACATTTCTTTACAACTTCATTTACAATTAGAATAATTTAAAGGGTGGGCTGTCGTGGGGATAGCTAGGTGCCTACCTGGTCTCCTTCTCCCCTCCTTCCTTCCCCCAGGGGCCCTGTCACGCTGTGGGACCAGCGGGGCCTGATGTCAGACCCTGATCCCACGGAGATGTGCGTGGAAGTCACCGGGCGGTGATTCCCAGAAAAGTCCTGTAGAAGTGCAGAGGCCTTTTTGGTCCTTTCCTCCGATTTTCTTTTTTCTTCCTGGACCATGGACATAATAGCTAGAACATGAACAGCTTTCCTGGACCACAAGATGTACTGATGATGAAAACCAGGTGCTCAGCATGGCAGAGGGGGGACCGAGCAGGGAACCCTGGGACCACAGTCCACCCACCTCTGCTCTGCCCATTCGGGAGAAAATGCAAGTTTAGCCCCTGCTATTGCAGGTTTTTCTTAACCAGTAGCTGAAAACAATTCCTGACTATGTGTGCTCATCCTAATAATCCATGGACTTGTCCTGCAGATTTTAATCAAGAATTCTATTTTTGATTATTAAATGTTTCTTTGGCCTGGACCACCATAGGAAGCTTCCTGCTTATCCCACAAGGCCTGTATTCCTGGTGGCAGCGACGTAAAATATGGAACATGCCTAGGGATATTAATAGCTTTGCCCACCAGACAGCCACACTCTGCCCTGGACCTCCCTGCACGGTTCTCTGGGAAGGGCCAGAGTCCAGCTCTCAGCTCTCCCCTCCTTACCTACTATTTGTAAGTGCTCACTGTGATGGTTCCAAACTCATCCTAGTCCCACGTCCCCAACCCAGGCCCCAAAGGTGGGGGTTGTTCTTCTCAAGTACTGCTCCTGGGAGCTCTATCCAGTCCCCGAGAGGGTAACTGGGAGCCATAAACACAGCCAAGTCATTACTTAATCTCTGTGGTGTTTTAATAAGATTGGAAAGAAGAAGAAGGGGCCAGCTCTGATGAGAGTTCCACTGAGTTTTCATTTTGTGAGTCTGCACTGTGAGCCGACGGCAGTGTTCCGCAGCCCCCACTCGGAGCCCTGGGAGAGGAATTCGCGTCCTGCTGGGTCATCTGGGGACATGGGGTGTTGTGTTCCTCTGGATCCTCTTTAAGGAACAGACACTCATCTTTGCACCCGAGACGTATGGCAGGGCCTCGTGTCCCTGTGCAATCAGCCCCCACGTAGCTCTGGCTTTTCATTTGCCACACTTGCCCGAGTTCCCAGCTCCCTGCCCGGTAACCCATGTTGTTATCCAGTCACTGACACTTGGCAGGCACCTGCCCTGGGCCAGAGTGAGGGTGAAAGGTACCTGGTGCCCTCCCTGCCAATGTCCCGCCTTCTACACAGCCTCTCGGAACAGGAGGTGTGACTGTTCACTCTACCCCCTTATCCACCAGTCCTGAGGGGTGCACAGCCCTGACGCAGGGACTCGTATTTGCTCCGGAGCTCTCAGCACTGGCTTTGCCCAGAGCAGGTGCTTAATAGAGGGAGGCTGAATAGAAATGGAAGTGATTGCACCCCTCCCAGGGCACCCCACACCTCCAGCCATATCCTGTCCACTTCAGTCTACCCTAGCTCCTCCTTTCCAACTCCCCGTCCTCCCATTTCTAAAGCCGCACAGCCAGGCCCTCAGCCTGGCCTTCACGGCCCGCTCTGCCCTGTCCCCCCAACCTGAGCTCCCAGAACCCGCCTCCAGAAGCTTCTGCTCATGCCCTGAAGCCTTCTCACTGGCTTGTAGACCTTTGTGCTTGAGAACCACAGAGCTGGCTCGGCGCCTGTGGCTCAACGGGCTAAGGCGCCAGCCACGTACACCTGAGCTGGCGGGTTCGAATCCAGCCCAGGCCCACCAAACAACAGTGATGGCTGCAACCAAAAAATGGCCGGGCATTGTGGCGGGTGCCTGTCCCAGCTATTTGGGAGGCAGAGGCAAGAGACTCGCTTGAGCCCGGGAATTGGAGGTTGCTGTGAGCTGTGATGCCACTGCACTCTATCCAGGGTGACAGCTTGAGGCTCTGTCTCAAAAAAAAAAAAAAGAACTACAGAGCTAAAAAGGACTTAGGAAACTGAGGCCTGGAGGGGGAACAGGCCTGCCCAGGATCACACACTGACTTACTGACGGCAGCGCAGGGCTGAGACCTTGGGCCTTCTAGGTCCCAGTTCCCTGTCCCGGGAAGCACTACTGTCTCCTGGCAGCCCTGATCTCTGACCAAGCAATGGTGACAGTAATGCCCAACCACCCAGCTTTGCAGAACCGCTTGTCTCGGGCCTGAGAATGGGGAGGAGCCTCAAAGCAGAAGGATCAATTTTCACCATGTGAAAAGCAACAGGGCACAGAATGCTCCGGAACATTTGACTCTGACACATGTGTCCAATCCAGAGACCCACAGCCCCTGAGCAGGGGAGGCTGTGGTGGGGAGGGCAGCACCACCATGAGAAAAGCTGTTCTGAATCAGACTGCAAGAAATGATGACTCACAGTCACCAAATCCTAAAACTCCTGGGTCTTAGAAAGGAGGCTCCAGGACACCCACTTTCTGGGTCTCCCCCTGCCTGATGCTGGCCTGGGTTGTGTGGCTCTGTGCAGCCTCCTGGGTGCCTGGGGACCTGCTCTCTCCTATCCCTGGACCATTCTGGCTCCCCCGGGGCTTCAGACCCCAGCTCCACCACTGAGTCCGAGCACACGTGTGTGTTTGGCAAGCTCAGAGCATCTGCTCTGTGCCTGCCCCGTTCTAAGCTCCAGGAAACAGCAGGGAACAGTTTTTAAAAATCTGGTCCTCAGTGGCATACTATACAAGTATTCCAGTGGAGGTGACAGGAAAAGAAATAAAGACACATGGCTCGGCGCCTGTGGCTCAACGGGCTAAGGCACCAGCCACGTACACCTGAGCTGGCGGGTTCGAATCCAGCCTGGGCCTGCCAAACAACAATGACGGCTGCAACCAAAAAATGGCCAGGCGTTGTGGCGGGCACCTGTA
>CAUYON010062978.1:0-11954 GCA_963573935.1 Arctocebus calabarensis | reverse complement strand
CTTCTTAGTAAAGTATCTCAAGAATGGAAGAAAAAGTATACAATGTACTCAGCCCTACTATGAAGCTAATTTATAGTTTTAATATGAAGGCTAAAACCCAATTATAGCACGAGAATATAGGGAAAAGGCATACACACGTCTTACTCTCTCTGCCCTCTGCTCTCTGGTGCTTGTTTGCCCTTCCACCTTCTGCCAAGGGCACAGAAGGCTTTCACCAAGGGAGGGGAGGGAAGGACGGAGGATGGGTGTAGGGAGGGCAATTGGTGGGATCACACCTACAGTGCATCTTAGAAGGGTACAGGTGAAACTTACTAAAGGCAGAATACCAATTGCCTTCATATAGTGATTAAGAAAATGCCATGAAGGCTATGTTAAACAGTTCGATGAAAATATTTCGGATTGTATATGAAGTCAGCACATTGTGCCCCATGATTGCACTAATGTACACAATTATGATATAAAAAAATTAAAAAAATAAAACTTAACTGTTCAGCTCTAGAATTATTTTTGCTTCTGACAAGCCACTGGCAAAGTTTTGTAGATGGAAATTAACTTGGCCTGAATGTGACTGAAAGTAATATAATCTGGGGAGTAGAAAGATGATTTATGGGAAATAGTTGTGGAGGATAACCTAGTATTTCATCTAACTTTTCCACACTTGTGTCTCTTGCCTAGTAAATCCTTTCCCTGGAACACGCGTTTAGCTGTCACAGAGCATGTGCTGTGTGGTGTTGGCTTGCCCGACCGATGTTAAGGACCCTAGGAAACTGGACACACCCTAACTCTTCAAGATGTCCCATCTGCTATGAGAGCCAAAAATATCTGTAACATATTTAAAAAACATGTATTATATGTGTATAATGTATTTTAGGTTCTTGAGTCTGGCTTGTTTGCTTGTTTTTCCCTTCTCTACAAGGCTTTTCATACCCTTTTAAGAGATTTCTAAGGATAGACACTGCATTAGTATTAAATCTGCTGCTGTGGCATTTAAATGTTGGTTAAAAGTAGGACTGCTAGAATGACAAAAAACAAAATCTTTGCTAGTGAAACAGTGAAACCTGATCTCCCATTCTACCTTCCAGTAAAATATGTACCGAGCCCTTGAAAGTGCTAGTCCTTTAATATCTGACATGGAAAATGATTTTGAGAATTAAATGATACCGGTATTTGTTGGTTACGTGCCAACGTCAAGCAACACATTACTCACAAGGGCCCCACAGCTGGCATCCCTTTCCTCCAAGTTCATTTTGTACGTTGGTTCCTGAACCACTACAACTTCATTTTCTACAATCAGATTAGTGATGAGAGAAGAAGACAGGCCTAAATTTTTTCCAGTTAGGAATATTAACAACGATGGCATTAAGAGTAGAATTATCTTTCTGCTAAAATTCTTTTATCTTTGAAGAAAGTAACTTCCCTGCTGTGCTGGAGGCTAACAGCCAGGCAGAGGTGCTGGGGAGGTCTGGGAGCAGGGACCAAGTGGGTGTTCTGCCATCCACACCAGATTCTAAAGCACTTTCTTCACACTGGCCACACCAGCCCTGTCCCTGCCCTCCCCAACCTCATTCTATCCAGTCTGCACACCTAGCCCACTCTCAGCTCTCAAAAATACCATCTTCTATGGCTGCCCTTTCCCCTCAGGATAAAGCCCAAGCTCCTCAGCTTGGTGTTTAAAGTTCATCACCTGGTACCCCCAAATTCATCACCTTAGTCTTTGCCCTGCTAGCCCCAAGTTCATCACCTTGAGTCTCCAGATTGTAGTACTTTAGACCCTGGTCTTATAGTCCTGCCAACGCAGTGTTCCTTACTGTGAGTATTTGCTCACACAGTTTCCTCCTGTTGCTATGGAATCCCGTCCATCTTTCCAGGCCTAGAACCTATTTCACCACTATTAACTCTTCCCCAGAGCAGCACAAAATCAGCCTTTCACAGGGGAGCTTTCAAGATGATACTCTGTTCCTCTCGGCCAGTGGTCAGATCCTGGGTTTGGAGTCTCAAAGGACATGCCTAGGACTGGCTTTGGGAGGCTTTAATCACCAGCTCACCTAAATCTGTAGGCCACCTCCCTGCAGACCACTTCACATAAATGGTACTCAAATTTTAAAAAACTAAATACCTTGAATTAATGGTATTTCTCAATACACATTTAACATTTGAAAACTATGTTGTATAAGAGAATTTTAGTCCTTGCCTTGATTTTAAAAAGCATCTTAAAAATCAGATTTTTTTTTTTAAGTAAAATGGTACAGAATTATTCTCTTGCTCCAGGCTCCCATTTATGTATTACACTACAATAGTTACATATTCAAAGACTATCACCTGGGCTACACTGAATCTCATAAGACCTCTGCACTTGTAAGGGACAGCAAAGAGCTTGACATATAAATACTCAATAAATATTTGCAGAATTGACTTGAGATATCTTGGGTTTAAAACTTTAAGTCCTATATAGAGAGGGTGAGATGGAACAAATAAAATTTGATGGACACTGAAGTTGTTTCCACTTCTTGGCAATTAGGAATAACGCTATCAACATTTATGTACAAGTTTCTATGTGGTGTTAGATTTTTGTCAAATGCTTTTTCTATGACAATTGAGGTGATCATATAATTTTTGTGTCATTCTTCCACTACAGAGTGTTAATGTTTTGGATATTAAACCAACCTTTCATTCCTGGATAAATTCCACTTGATCATGGTGTACACGCCTTTTTATACACTGTTGAATTCTTTTTTTTTTTTTCTTTACACTGTTGAATTCTATTTCCTAGTATTTGTTGAGGATTTTTGCATCTATATTTATAAGATATTGGTGTATAGTTTTTCTTGTGATGTCTTTGTCTGTAAGTTCTTCTACATTTTGGCCACAATTTTTTCACCCAGAATTCATTCATATGAGTTGATTTGCACAATATTATTTTCTGGCTAATCTGCCTCCCAACCTTTCTCTCCAATCCCATTTCAATGTCCATTCAACTCCACTAAGTCATTCTGCATTCTTCTGCTTATAGTTGTTGATTAATATTGCCCTTTCTTCCCAAAGCATCCTTAACACACAAGACCTAAATCCAGTCCCTTCTTTTGAAGCCTTGATAGACCACCCAAACACTAGAGATCTCTCCCTTCTTGAGATGCTGATTTCATATTACAAACTGACATTTGCTTACTATAATTTCCTAAACCATGCCTGTAGTTCCATCTATTCAGAAGTCTGAGGCAGGAGGATAACTTGAGCTCCCGGGAATCTGAGGCTGAAGAGAGCTCTGACTGCACCTCTATATTCTAGCCTGAACAACAGACTGAGACCCCCATCTGTAAATAAAAGAGAAAGAAAAGAAAAGAATGAAGAACCCATGAAATTTCTAGAAATTAAAACTTAATCTCTGGGCTGGGCACACTGGCTCATGACTATAATCCTAGCATTTCCTAGCTCAGGAGTTCAAGACCAGCCTAAGTAAGAGAGAGACTCCTATCTCTACCAAAAATAGAAAAATTAGTTGGGTGTTGATGCCTGTAGTCCCAGTTACTCAGGAAGAGGATTGCTTGAGCCTTGGAGTTTGAGGTTGTTGTGAGCTAATGATGTCTCTATACTAAACCTAGGGTAACAGAGTGAGACTCTGTGTTTAAAAAAAATACATACAGTATATAATCTTTGAAGTGGATTAAGCACTAAGGAAGATCAGTGAATTTCAAAATAAATTATCCAGGCTGAAGCACAAAGAGGAAAAGGGTTGAAAATAAAAAGGGACTCAGTGAACTATGGAGTAATGTTAATGGTCAATAGGTTTCCAAATTTGATGAAAAGTAGAAACACATAGAGCCAAGAATTTAGTACTAAAAAGGAAAAAAAGAAAATTCCACAAAAATACATCACAATGAAATTGCTGAAAACAAGCAAGAAGAAATTATTGTAAAAGCAGCCACAAAAGACAGAAACATCAAGTACAATACAACAAAGATGAAAATAACTACTGATGTCTCATCTGAAACAGTAAAAGTCAGAAAAAAATTAAATGACATCTTCGAAGTCTTGAAAGTGAAATAAAACAAAGCAAAAACTGTCAAATAAGAATTCTATACCCAAAGAAAAAAATTAAAATCAAGACAAAAATAAATATATTTTTCAGACAAACAAAAGATGAGAGAATTCATCATTTGCAGAACTGCACCATATGAAATGTTAAAGATGTTTACAGATGAGAAAAATGATACCAGAAGAAAACTGGGACCTACACCAAAATAAGAAGAGGCCCAGGGGTATAAGAAAATGAAAAATGATTATGTTTTCTTATTTAAAGATTTTTTAAATAATTAAATTTTACAACAAAAATAGTAACAATGTTTTGTGGGGCATATAACATACATAGAAGTAAATTACAGGGCAACAATAGCATAAAGGATGAGAGGAGGAGTGGAAGAATGCTATTATGAGCTTATCACATTATATTTAAAGTAACATAATACTATTTAATGATGACTGATTAAGATGCATACTGCAAACACTTATGCAAAATAGAAGACAAGCTGGATCACTCCAGCTAAGATCACTCAATTCATCCAGTAGAAGGCAGGCACAGAGTGAAAAATGGAGAAGAAAACCAGATGAGACAAAGAGAAAAAATCAAGATTGGGGATTTAGACCTGATCATATTGATAATACATTAAATGTTGAACAGCAATAACAAAAAAGCACATGCACACACACACACAAAATGAACACAGAGTATATATTATATTGTTCCATTTATATGAAATTCTAGAATAGGCAAATTATAAAAAAAGGGATTAGTGGTTTCCTAGAGCCAAGGGTGTTACCCACAAAGAGCAAGAGAAATCTTTTCAGGGTATAGATGTGGATGGCAGCTACAGGGGTGTGTGTATTTGGTGCTCAAATGGGGACATGTTATTGCATATAAATTGTACTTCAATAAAGTTATTTAAAAACCTAAAAACAGAGATTTGAACCCAAACAGCCTGGCAACAAGGCTTAATGTTCCAACTGACCTACTATGTGACTTCTTGGCTGGCCCGAAGAGGAGGTCCATCTATCCAATATAACTTTGAAAACAGTGTAGTTTTTAGACTAAAATATCTTGGAAGAAAATGTTAAATGCCTAAGATCTACTACATGCTGACATTGTGGTAATGCTACACAACAAACGATGGAAGCTAGATGTTCCTAGATGAGAAGTCAGTATGGTGAGTAAAGACAGCACTTATCCTCCATTTACACACTAACTGCCACGGGAGTTTTAGTTCACTAGTGCTAGTTTTGAGCCCAGAGTCTCATGAAACATACATAGCTCACATTTCTCTTGACCTTATAAAATATTGTGGTCCCAGGAAAAATATTCTTTCTCTAGAGTGGCAGTCAATGTATGAATATAGACATGTCATATAATACCAATCAAAATTTCAATGAGAGTTCCTGGGGGGAGCACAAAGGTGCTCAGAACATTTATTTGAACTTTCATCTGAAAGAACAGATGGGCAATAACAGCCACAGGTTTTGAAATACCAAATAAGAATATATCCTACTACACTGAAACACATCTTATAAAACCTAGTAATTAAGATAGTCTTGTACTAGTGAAAAGAGATAAATACAATTATGAGTTATAAAACAGAAACATGTATATGGAAATTCATCTCATTATGTTAAATATTCAAACAAGTTGCAAAAGTATAGAGTGTATAATTAATGGTGCTTAAGTAACTTAACACTCATTTATAAAAAAAATAAACTTAGCCTACACTTTTCATTATCACAAAAATAAAGTCCAACCAGATTAAAGATTTAAATTAAAAAAACATGAAAGTACTAAAAGAAAATGTTAAGGACCATTTTTATAGCCTTCAACGGATTTATTAAAAAATGATAGGAAACCCAGAAGCCATTAAAAGGAAGACTGAAAGATAAGACTAAATACAAATTTAAAGCTAGTGCATGGCAAACAATCTATTTTTACAAATTAAAAAGCGAAGAATAAACTGAGAATCACATTTACAAATTCTACAATGAACAGAAGATTAACATACTTAAGGAGGTCTTATAAATGAAATCATCACTCTAATGCATTCTTGGTAAGTAAAACTATAAATGTCCTTTTATTTTGCAATTCTACTTCTAGAAACATATCCAAAAGACTATCTGATATATACATACATACATATGTATGTATAAATATACACATACACATGGCCCAGATATTCCAAAAAAATATCTGATATATACATACACACCTATGTATATGTAAATATACACATACACATGGCCCTCTTATTTTGGTGTAGGTCCAAGTTTTCTTCTGGTGTCATTTTTCTCATCTGTAAACATCTTTAACATTTCATATAGTGCATGTCTACAAGTGATGAATTCTCTCATCTTTTGTTCATCTGAAAAAAATATTTATTTTGTCTTGATTTTTATTTTTTTCTCTGGGTATAGAATTCTTATTTGAAAGTTTTTGCTTTGTTTTATTTCACTTTCAAGACTTTAAAGATGTTATTCAGTTTTTTTTCTAACTTTTACTATTTCAGGTGAGACATCAGTAGTTATTTTCATCTTTGTTGTATTGTACATGATATTTCTTATGTGTATGCATATGTAAATATACATGTGTATATTTTTGTGTATGTGTGTGTATATTGATGTATACACATATACACATACATACACAAAAAAATTTTTCTTAGATCGCCAAAGGTTTTTATTTTAGTAGTCTGTGTAATAGAAAAAAAGTGTGGGAAAAAACCCTAACGTGTACATTAATGGAGGATTAATTATGACAGACTAATGCAAGAGTATTCTATAAAGGTTTTTAAAAAAATGAAGGAGGCCAAACATGGTGGCTCACGCCTGCAATTCCAGCACTTTGGGAGGCCAAGGTGGGAGGATCACTTGAGGCCAAGAGTTTGAGACCAGCTTGAGTAGCAAAGACCTATCTCTACAAAATATTTTTTAAAAACAGCTGGGCATGGTGGCACATGCCTGAGGTCCTCACTATTCTACTTGAAAGACAGAGGCAGGAGGATCACCTGAGCCTAGGACTTTGAGGTTATAGTAAGCTATGATCCTACCACTGCACTACAACCCGGACAACAGAGAGCAAAACACTGTCTCTGAAATGAAAAAATACCAAATTTTAAAAATACAAAAAAGGAGACATAGCTACTAATGTGACAAGTTATTGTATCTTATTTTATATATTATGCTTTTATTTAAAAATTTTGTTTAAAAAAATTACATACTAGAAATCTCTTGGCCAACTCAATCAGGACCATTGGTTGAATAACAGAAAAATCTTAGAGCAATGAAAGATAACTTAAATATTTGATCTTAGCTTAAAAAATATGCATATTCATTCTTTGATACAGGACTAAGGATTTTTATTTAATTGTGGGTCTATCTGTCCTTTCTCATTAAACCACAGCTCTAAAATAAAGATTTCTGGTTTCAATTTCTTTGAAGTGGAGTGAGAATTTAAAAACATCTGCAAAGCAATCCAAGTGCACATTGTATCTAGATTTATATTTTTCTCCAATCTTTTATAATTGTCTTGCCCAGCCCTAATTGATAATATTTCTTAGCATCTAGGCTTTATTTTCAAAGCATTAGATTTAGATTATAGACAAAAAATAATTCCCTTTCACACTCACAGATTTATATATTTCATTAATCATAAAATTACTATAATATTACAACTAGAATGAAAATTTTGGAAACAAACAAGACAATTCTTGACAATAATCTCAAACACAATAATCTAACTGTAAACTAATTGACATTCAAGCTTATTAATCAATCTTTTATGAAATTTAAAGACTGACTCATGTTAATAAATTTCATAGAAGATTGAAAAGTTTCATTAGCTCTGTATCAATTAATCAATCAAGTTTCTAAACCTGTATTGTCCAACATAGCACACATGGCTATGGAACACTGGAAATGTGGCTAGTCTAAAATGAGATATGCTATAAATGTAAAACACATATCGATTTCAAAGACTACTCATAAAAAAGAGAATGTAGGCTGGGTAAGGGTGCTGATGCCTATAATCTCAGCACTTTGGGAAGTCAAGATGAGAGGGAAGATTGAGACTAGGGGTTTGAGACCAGCCTGGGCAATACAGTGGAACCCACATCTCTACAGAAAAGAAAACAATTAGCCAGGTGTGATGCAGCTTGCCTGTAGTCCTACCCACATGGGAGGCTGAGGAAGGAGGATTGCCTGAGTCAGGATTTTGAGGTTACAGTGAGCTATATGGCACCACTGCACTCTAGCCTGGGGCAACAGAGCAACAGAGTAAGATTCTGTCTTTAAAAAAAATAATAAAGAAAAGAGAATGAAAAATATTGTGTTATTAATTTTTATATTGGGGGCAGAGTTAAGATGGTGGACCAGAAGGATCATTCAGCTGAGCTCTTCTAGAACAACTGGGGAAAAGAAAGAACCCTGCCATACCTGGCACAGGGATCTTGCTTAGAGTCATAGCTCAGGGAGCACAGAGAGGAGGTGATGAGCTGGATACAGGGTATCATCTGGAGTGGTGGAAATCTGATGAATTAGGAAAGTCAGGGAATGCCTGGGTTCAGCTGGTCCCCCAAAGAGGTCTGGGATGGGAGGAATTTTTAGTTGTTGGGGGAAGCTGCACGTTGACTGGAAAGCTTGGAAGAGTGGGGGTACTCGAAAAGTATACAGCAACCAGATTTGAATGTTGGTTGGAGTGGATTTGCTATCATAGGTTTGGTGGCTGGTGAGGCAGCCAGCCATACTGAGAAAGTCTTGGCAGCAGAAGGCATGAGTAGATCTACAAGGGGCCTAAAGAATAGTAGTCTTAATTCTGCCTGCCAGGGTCAGAATTCCACTATTGGGACAGGCTGAGAGATTCCCACATCCCACAGGAACTGGAGTCAGGGGGCACTGTGAGACCTGTCCCTGAAGGATTCTTGTGAGCTTTAAGATCCCAACCCAGCAGGGTCTAAATGCAGAGGAAACAATCAGGCAATCACCAAAGGCAACTAAGTTTGGAATAAGGACCACAGAGATTGCTGGTTTGTGCTCTCTGTCTCCTAAAGAAAGCACAGCGCCACTTGGTGTCCAGGTGACACAGTACAACATATTGTCTTCAAGGGCAAGGACTTCTGTTTGAAACAAAGGAGCAGTGAGATGGAAAAAGGAGAACAAGGAGGTGAACAAGAAGGAAGAACACATGAAGAGGAACACAAGAAGAAAGAACACATGAAGAGTATTCAGAATTATTCAGGCAACATGAAAAACCAAAACAGAGGAACTCCCCCAAGGAACTATGAGGCAGCTTTTGCAGAAGACACTACCTATAAGGAATTAATGGACTTGACAGAAAGGGAATTTAAAATATGGATGATAAAGACAATAAAAGGAATGGAAGAGAAAATGGAAAGACAGTATCAAAAGTCAACAAGAAATATATAGAATACAGAAAGGGTATGGTGGAGCTTAAGGAAATCAGGGAATGTAAAGAGGCGGTAGAAAGCATCAAAAGTAGGTTATACCTTTGAGAATAAAGAACCTCAGTGCTAGAGGATAAAGTTTTGAGTCAACCTGGGTAGTTAAAGAGGCAGAAGAGAAGAGATAGAAAGCAGAACAGGCACTTAAGAGAAGTACAACCCCCATGAAGTCTTCAAATATACGAATAATAGGGATTTCTGAAGGGGGAAAAGATTGTCCCAAAGGAATGGAAGCCTTACTGGAAACTATCATAAATGAAAACTTCCCACGTTTTACTAAAGTCCTGAACACACTCCTTTCAGATGGATATTGAACCCCAGGTCATCTCAACTCAAACAGAGCCGCTCCAAGACACAATGTAATGAACCTGTCCAAAGTCAAGATGAGAGAAAAAAATTTTGCAAGCAGCCAGGAGTAAGCACCAAGTGATCTACAAAGGCAGAGCTATTAGGATGCCAGTAGACTTTTCAACTGAAACCTTCCAAGCCAGAAGAGCATGATCATCAACCTTCAACATTCTTAAACAAAACAATTTTCAGCCTAGAATTCTGTATCCTGCTAACAAGCCTCAGAATTGATGGAAAATAAGTCTCACAATTGATGGACAAATCAAATCTTTTAAAGACATACAAGCACTGAGAAATTGTGCCACAAGACCAGCTCCACAGGAAATACTTAGACCTATTCTCAGCACTGACTACCATAACTGACCACCAGCAAAGTAAAAACCCAAAAGCTAAAGGTCAAAACTTAGCTTCCACAATGGCACAAAGGATAAAACTACGCAATGGACTTCTACAAAATAAGATGAATAGAACTCCACTACACTTATCAATTCAGTCCAATGTCAATGGACTGAATTCACCACTGAAGAGGCACAGGCTGTCTGACTGGATAGAAAAGCACAAGCCATCCATATGCTCTCTCCAGGAGACACACCTATCCTTGAAGGATAAATCAAGACTCAGGGTTAAGGGATGGAAAACAGTAATTCAAGCAAATGGAAATCACAAGAAAGGAGGGGTTGAAATCTTATTTTTCAAACTCAGCCCTGGGTTTCTTTCTTTCTTTTTTTTTGGCCAGGGCTAGGTTTGAACCTGCCACCTCCAGCATACGGGCCGGAGGAGCATACACCCTACTCCTTTGAGCCACAGGCACTGCCCCAGTTGAAATTTTACTTTCATATACAAGTGGATTCAAAGCAACTAATGTTAAGGAAGACAAAGACAGACACTTTATACTAGTCAGAGGACCAATACAACAAGAAGACATTTCAATTTTAAGTATTTATGCAAACAACTTAAATGCTCCCAGATTTATGAAACAGACAGTGATGGGTCTGAGCAATGTGATATCCAATAACACCATAATAGTTAGGGACTTTAACACCCCTCTGACAGAACTGGACAGATCCTCTAACAGAAACTAAACAAAAGATACAAAGGACTTAAATGTGACCCTGGAACAAATGGGATTAATAGACATATACAGAACACACCATCCCAAAGCTAAAGAATATAAATTTTTCTTGTCAGCCCATGGTACACACTCCAAAATCAACCACATCCTAGGATACAAATCAAACCTCAGCAAAATTAAAAGAATAGAAATTATACCTGTATTTTCTCAGACCACAAGACAATAAAGGTAGAACTCAACTCCAACAAAAATGTTCATCCCTATGCAAAGACTGGGAAATTAAACAACCTGATGCTGAATGATAGCTGAGTTCAGGAAGAGATAGAAGAGAAAATCATTAAATTCCTTGTACACAATGACAATGAAGACGCAAGTTACCAAACTGTGGAATACAGCAAAATCAGTCGTAAGAGGGAAATTTATCACATTAGATGCCTACACTGGAAAAGCAGAAAGAGAGAGCATTATCAAACTCATAAATCATCTTATGGAATTAGAAAAAAAGAACAATCCAATCCCAAACCTGGCAGAAGAAAATAAATGACCAAAATTAAATCAGAGATTAATGAAATTGAAAACAAAAGAATCATTCAGAAAATTAATGAAACAAAAAGTTGGTTTTTTTGAAAAAAATACATAAAATCTATAAACCTTTGGCTGGACTAATAAGAAACAGAAAAGTAAAATCTCTAGTAACCTCAATCAGAAATGATAAAGGGGAAATAGCAACAGATGCAACAGAGATATAAGAGATCATGTTTGAGTACTACAAAAAACTCTACATCCAGAAATTTGACAATGTAGAAGAAATGGATCACTACCTGGAATCACACCCTCTCCCTAGACTTGAAGGCTACAACCCATTTATTGCACAGGAAGACGGGGAAAGGGGAGAGGGAGGGAAGGGGAGGGAGAGGGTGGGGGGAGATGGGATAAAGGGTGAGATCACATGTGTGGTACATATTCGAAGGGTCAGGAGACAACTTCTAAATATGGATCAAAAATGTTTTCATATAGTAAATAAGAAAATATCATGAACGGTATGT
>CAUYON010062977.1:0-19656 GCA_963573935.1 Arctocebus calabarensis | reverse complement strand
ACTTTATCGCCCTGGGTAGAGTGCCGTGGCGTCACACTGCTCACAGCAACCTCCAGCTCTTGGGCTTAAGCGATTCTCTTGCCTCAGCCTCCCTAGTAGCTGGGACTACAGGCACCTGCCACAGCGCCCAGCTATTTTTTTGTTTTTGCAGTTCGGCCGAGGCCGGGCTTGAACCCACCACCTTCGGTATATGGGGCCGGCGCCCTGCTCGATGAGCCACAGGAGCCGCCCAAGGTCTCAGTCTTTTTTAGGCTGGTCTCTGACTCCTGAGCTCAAGCAATCCACCTGCCTGGGCCTCCCAGAGGGCTAGGATTACAGGCGTTAGCCACTGTGCCTGGCTTTAATTGGGTTATTATTGAGTTGTAAAAGTGCTTAATATATTCTAGACTCAAGCCCTTCTTCATATGTTTTAGAAAGAATTTTCTCCCAGTCTGAGGTTTGCCTTTTCATTTTCTTGACAGCATCTTTTGAAAAGCATTAGTTTTGAATTTTGATCAGGTCAAATGTATCAGATATTTTCCTCTTGGGGTGATATCTATATATTTACCCACAAAAGTCCCAAATATTTTCTCCTATGTTTTCTTTTAGAAGTTTCATAGTTTTAGCTCTTACATTTGGGTCTAAGACCTATTCTGAATTAAGTTTTATATGTGGTAAGAGGTAAGGGTCAGATTAGTTTTATTGTATTTGGATATTTACAAATCCAGATATTTGGATCCAAATATATATAAATCCAAATGATCCAGAACCATTTGTTGAAAAGAACATCCTGTCTCTATTGGATTAATCTTGACACATGCATAAAAAAAATCACTGTGTCTGTGAATATTCTTTATTCTGTTCTTTGGACTTGTATGTATATCCTTATATCAACAGCCCACTATCTTGCTTTATAACATTTAAAATCAGGTAACTGATTTTGTCCTCAACTTTGTCCTCTTTTTAAAAATTATTTTGACTAAACTAGCTCTTGCACTAGGAAGTGAATTTCTGTCCTCCCAGAATTTCATTGGGATTACATTGACTCTGTAGAACAATTTGGGAGAATTCACCTCTTCACTTTGTTGAGTATTATGACCCATTAATATGGTGAATCCCTCCATTTATTTAGATATTCTCTAATTTCTTAACAATATTTTGTAGTTATCACTATACAAATGTTACACATTTTCTTAAATTAATTCCTAAATATTTCATATCTTTATGTCATGAAAATGGTATGTTTTAAAATTTCAATTTCTAATTGTTTATTGCTGTATATAGAAAAACAGGCGAGTTAGTAGAAAAAGGATGTTAAAGCAGCTATTACAAGTCTTACAAATATGTTCAAGGATGTAAGGGGAAACACAAATGTGGTGAGAGGCTAGAAATGGAAGATACAGAAAAAAAGGCCCAAATGTAACTTCTAAAAATGAAAAATACAATATTCGAAATAAAAAATACAATAGATGGGATTTGCAACAACTTAGACACTTCAGTTAATTTGAAGACATAACAATATAGAGACTATCAAATCAGGCATACAGAGAGAAAAAAGGGATAAAAAATCTCCACTGAACAGAATCTCAGTGACCCTGGGAAAATATGAGAGTAGAAGGCAGAAAAAAATATTTGAAAGGTAATAGCTGAATATTTTCTCAATTTAATGAAAACTATAAATGTACAGATTCAGGAAATTTGATGAATCCCTAACATTAAAAACAGAGAAAATTATGCCAAGATATCATTAAAATTAAGTTGCTGAGAAGTACTTAGAGTAGTCAAGGTCATAGAAATAGAAAGTGGTGGTTTCTAGGGGCTGGGAGAAGAGGGAAATGGGGAAATTCTGAGGAAATACCATATTGTAGGAAATATATATATATATATTTTTTGCAGTTTTTGGCCAGAGCTGGGTTTGAACCCATCACCTCCGGCATATGGGGCTGGTGCCCTACTCACTAAGCCACAGGCGCCACCCGGAAATATATTGTTTAATGGGTATAGAGTTCCAGGTCTGCAAGATGAAAACATTTATAGAGATGGATGGTGGTGGGCAGTGGTTGCACAAATTATGAATTTATTGCATGCCACTGAACTGTCCACTTACAACTGGTTGAAATGATAAATTTTATCTTATATGTATTTTACTGTGGTAAAAAAATTGGAAAAAATCAAATTGCTGAATAGAAATGATAAACAGAAAATCTTAAAAGTCGGTGGTAGGCGGATTAGAGTCTATTGTTCAAGCATTTGAAGGCAGCTGTCATGTGCTACCACCTAAAGACTACTCCTCTACGCTACACGGAGCCTCTGTGGCTTCTGCAATACCTCCTTGTAGCATAGGAGTCCCTTCTACTCTCTATACCGGGCATCATTCTCTTGTCGTGTCACTAGATTCATCTTGGTCTCTGCTCAAACTTGCTGGGCATGACTTCCCTCACTACTGTCTCTTAAGTGCCACTCCATCTCTCTCTAGTTTCTTCGCCTACTGTACCTTTTTCAAAACACTCTTCACTACCCAACATTATATTCTGTATTTACTACTTTGTTTATGATCTTCCTCAATAGAATGACATCATTGAACCTTCAGCCTATTTTCTGGGACACAGTAATTGCTCAATAAAAATTTGTGGAATTGTGAGGGCCAGGCACAGTGCCTCAGGCCTATAATACTAGCACTCTGGGAGGCCAAGACAGGTGGATTGCCTGAGCTCACAAGTTCAAGACCAGCTTAAGCAGGAGCAAGACTCTGTCTCTAAAAAATAGCCAGGCATTTCTGTCTCTACAAAAAAAAAATAAAAATAAAAATATATCCAGGCATTGTGGTGGGTGCCTATAGTCCCAGGTACTCGGGAGGCTGAGGCAAGAGAATCACTTGAGCCCAGGAGTTTGAGGTTGCCGTGAGCTATAATGCCATGGCACTGTACCCAGGACAACAAAGTGAAATTCTATCTCAAAAGAAAATTATTTTTGTGGAATGAATAATTGTGGAATATGGAATAAATAATTGTGGAATGAATGAATACTAAAGGTAAACATATTTTAGCAAGAATGTGTATGGAAGTGCTCATAATATAATTCTTTCCTTTAGGAGCTAGATTCTGTGAGTATTTAATTCACCTGATTATCACCACACCCTCTCTCTGTTTTTTAAAAAATGCTATATATGCCACAGTATGTAGTATTAGCACATATTTTATACATTTATACCTATTACTGTAATGATATTGATGTATATTAAACCATGTATACTGTTACCTTATATGGGATTTGTATGAATAGTTTTGACTATAGGTGATTTATATCAATTCAGTTACAGCACTACTTGCATTTCAAAGCACTCACATTCGATTTTTTCTTTTCTTTTTTGAGACAGAGTATTTTTCTGTTGCCCTGAAGTTGAGAGCCAGAGTGTCATAGCTCCCAACAACCTCAAACTCCCGGGCTCAAGAAATCTTCTTGTCTCAGCCTCCTGAGTAGCTGGGGCTATAGGCACCCACCAGAATGCCTGACTATGATTTTTCTTTCTTTTTTTTTTTTTGAGACAGTCTCAAGCTGTTGCCCTGGGTAGCGTGCTGTGTCATCATAGCTCACAGCAACCTCTAACTCGTGGGCTCAAGCGATCCTCCTGCCTCAGTTTTTCTATTTTTTTAGTAGAGATAGGGGTCTCACTCAGGCTGGTCTCGAACCGTGAGCTCAAGCAATCCACCTGCCTCAGCATCATAGCTCACAGCAACCTCCAACTCTTGGGCTCAAGCGATCCTCTTGCCTCAGTTTTTCTATTTTTTTAGTAGAGATAGGGGTCTCACTCAGGCTGGTCTCGAACCCGTGAGCTCAAGCAATCCACCTGCCTCGGCCTCCCAGAGTGCTAGAGGCGTGAGCTACCGCACTGACCCTAGGTTTTTCATTTTTATTTTTTAATAGAGATGGGAGTTTGCCTCCGCCTCCCAAGTAGCTGGGACACAGGCGCCCGCGACAACGCCCGGCTATTTTTTGTTGCAGATGGCATTGTTGTTTAGCTGGCCCGGGCCAGTTTCGAACCCACCAGCCTCGGTGTATGTGGCTGGCGCCATCGCCACTGCACTAAGCGCGCCGAGCCGCTACCGTTAGATTTCAATCTTATCCTTTGATTTTACAGATGGGTAAATCGAGGCCCAGAGCAGGGAAAGCTTGCAGAGGGACACCCAATGTCCTGGGGTGGACCTAGTCTTAGAGCTCAGCTTTTTGCCACCACCCAGTGGCCGGCACCGGAGCCCCCAAACGTTTGTGTACTGGCGGAGGATGAGGCAGAGGGGTCAGCTGACCACGCCACTCACAGGAGCTCCGCGGAGAAGGCACACCCTCACCGAGGGGCGCCTTCCACAGTGGCTTCTTCCCGCCCGCAGTACGCCACCTAGCTCGCCCGGGAAGTTCGCACGCAGCCGCAGGCTGGGGATCTCAGGGAGCATCCCATGGGGTGCGCCATGTCCTCCTCCCGGCGACTTCAGAGGCCGGTTTCCCACAGGAACTGCCTCTTACCTGGTCGAGTCCCAAGGGCTGAGTCTGGGCTGTCCAACCTTCCTGTCGCTATGACAACCACAGGCCTAACATTCTGGAGTCCACCTTCTGGCTGCCTCTAACTCTAGCCAATGGTGTCCTCTGTTTCTCTAGCGAGAAAAGTTGTTGACCAATCATTAGCGGCGTTTCAAAGTCCTACGTGAAGCTGCCAGAATTTTAGGGTTCGGGTTAATTACGTCAGGACCAGTGGGGAGAACTAAAAGAAACTTATCTAGGTGACCCCTCAAAACCTTCTTGATAGACCAAAAGCATTGTAATTTTTCCCACTCATAAATCCTACTGGAAGAAATAGAAAAATTGACAGTCATCTAAACCCAATTTGTAACAGCAAAAGAAACTGTACAAGGGCAACCACGTAGTATTCCATGAGCTTCTCCAGATACCTCCCAGAGTGGTCACAGTGATCCTGTCATTCACTTGCTTAAAGCCCTCGAACGGCTCTCATCTGAATTTGATATTAACCCCTAAAATATTATAAGCTGTCGCTAACCTGCCGGCCTTTGGGCAGTTCCTACAACATGCCCCTTGGGTCCTGTCCATCTCCCTATGAGCTCTCTCTGCCCCAGGATCTGATCCCATGTGTGGAGGTCTCAACCCGATGAGGATTTCTTCATCTGTAAAACTAGCATGGGCACCACGTCTTACTCACTGCTATGAGGTTCCGAAAGGAAACGGGTGCACATGAAAATGTGTAAGTGATGAAAAGCTTGTTGTCATCTGTAAAGCTCCATACACATGCTAATTATTACAGCTGTCCATTATGGAAGCACTGATCAGATGCTTGGCTCCCAGTTGCTGGGAGATTTGGCACACACCACAGCCAACAGGTGTTCCGGGAGAGGAGGAAATGTATGGTCGCGAGTACTCGGTAGGCTGTGGGGTGACCTGGACACCTAAATGAAGGACATTTAGGATTTGAATATGTGGTGAGAGCGTGGGGAGGGGAGAAAGCAGGAGAGCCCAGTAGGTGGCTGTGAGGATAAGGGAGGATGCTGACAGGTTACTAAACCTCAGGCAGGTGGAGGTAAGCGATCGCCTGAGCTAAGACAGCGGGAAAGGCGAGGGGGGCTTGCTGAAGGATTCCTCCTGTGGCCGCTAGAGGGGACCCCTGCAGGTGAGCGCCAAGCTGGGCCCCAGGTGGCTCCGCTGCACTGCAAGCAAGCTTTGCAGCGCAGCCTGTCCCGGGGGCTATCCCGCCCACCTCTCCTTCTCAGCCACCCGCCTGCGCGAAATGCCCTACAGCCTCTGATTGGCAGGAAGTCCGACAAATCAAATCGTGGCCTTTGAAAGCAAAACACTGCTGCACCCCGGCAGCTCGGAGTTGGGAAGGAATTAGGGAGGCTGTGCCTCCGGGTTGCACAGAGTCCAGGTCATTTCTCAGAGATCTCTGATCAGTGAACCTTGGAGGAAACACCGCCGGTGAGTAGTAATGAAGACTGGGGGAAATTTAGCCTTTTTTTTTTTTTTTCCAGGAAGAGCGAATGCTTTTGTAATCATCTCGTGTCCCTTATTATAGATACCCTCCCTTCTTGCTGTCACCAGCCTTATCAGTTCGGGTCCGGTTGCCTCAGAATGTTCTTTCCATTTTTGCATCGAGGGTGAGAGGAGAGGCGGCCTGGGGTTGCCTTGGTAAAGGTGATGCCCGGCTTTACCGGACCAGGAAGTGAAATGGAGCCATTCTGCTAACGTTCCTCCTCTCCGTGCTGGTCGGGCTTCCTGGCAGGTTGTGGAGTGACAGATGGAGTGAGGGGCGGCTTTCTGGTCTGCACTGGCTGCTGGGACAGGTGCTGTCTTCTGTAGTTGTGTTTCCTGCTCAGTGGGAGGTGACGGAGGAGTCACCCTTTCGTAAGCCAAAGCCCAGGAACGGGAAAGTTTAGCATGTGACTGGCGCTCAACGTCAGGAGGTGGGAAAGAACATGATTTTCGTTGTCCGGATAGAACTGAATTCTAATACAGACCCTGTTCTTAGCGGCCATGAGCCACTGTTCTCTCAACTGTTAAACGTGCTTTGTGGGACTGAGGAAATAATTAATGGAGATAAGGGGGGGAGGCCAGGGAGGAAGTGGAAGCAAACATCTAGTGAATTCTCTGTTTTTCCCCTGGGTCACAAACCACTTCTCTTAACTGTGGGACTGGCTGTGGCTGGCAACACAGAGTTGACTACTTGCCTCTTGACATAAGTTAGGCCTGGAAAAGTGCTCTGAAATCAGGAAAAGAGAGTTACCAGGCAAAGAATGTAAGGAGTACAACTTGCAAAGGTTCCTCTGAGCCTTTCAGTGCAAACTTCCGCTCAGCTGAGAGGGAGCCTTCTATCTTTGCTGGTCATGCCTCAGAGGCCTGGGGATTCCTGAGGCAGATGGGGAAGCTGCTTTTTAAAAACAAATCAAATCAGAGCAATGCTAACCACCACAAACAAAAGCAAAACCGCAAAACCACCTGGACAAACCAGCTGGTCTAAAAGGAGGTTAGGAGTCCTGGATTCCACCCCTTCAGCAGGTTGCCAAGGCCTGTTTGCTTTCCTTGACCTCTGGTGGGTGGGGCTAGGTATATTTGCTGTAGCTCTGGAGCTGTGGTTCTTTAGGCCTGAGCTAGGTGTTCTTGACTGTGAAGTGACCACTGCCACCCGGTGCTTCACCAGCCAGCCCTGAATCAGTCAGTAGGTGAGTATGGAAGTCGTGGTGCAGGCTTTGTGCTTGAGCTCAGGAGGGAGCAACTGAACAGGGGATTCAGCAAATGCCTCGCTGGAGTTCACCTTTGAGTTGAATACTTCCTAGGGCCTCTCAGAGGTAGAAAGAGCCCTGGGCCACTGATAAGGCTCTCATAATATTAAAAATGCTAAAACTGGGATACATTAATTTAACACAAATAATGCTTTTGACACACACATAAAAGTGTAATGAAGGGCGGCACCTGTGGCTCCAGGAGTAGGGCGCCGGTCCCATATCCTGCAGATGGCTGGTTTAAACCCAGCTCCAGCCAAAAACTGCAACAACAACAAAAAAGTGTAGTGAAGAATAATTGTGGGATGTGAGTTACTTGATAAAGTTATCTGATGAGTACATACATCTCTTGTATGTATACTGAAAGTATAACCACATCTGGGAGGTGGCAGCAATAATTTAATGTTGAGGCCCTTTGACAAAGTGAAACCTGGGCCACATGATCTCCTTAGCCTCCCCTGGTGTCTCTTAGAGGTGGACGTGGTGTTTGTCCTATGACATGCATATATGCCAGTGTTTTTCAACCTTTTTTATCTCAGAGCATACTTGAACCTATAGTTAAACTTCCACAGCACACTTAAATTGTGTTGATCCATAAAAAGTTAAAAAACACGAGGTATTGAACTTCTTGCAATTTACTAATGATCTTTAAAATGTTTGCAGCACACCTAAGATCCTTTCCTGCCACACCAGTTGAAAAATCACTGGCATTTGCTATTCATACCAACAACCAGAATTCTTGGACTTGGGGCCTGATAGCAGGAGGAACTGGAAGCAGCAGCTTTCTGCAGCCTCAGGGCATGGCAGAGACTTGTCTGTTTGGCACACAGTGGGCTCTCAATAAATATTTGTTGAATGAATGAGAGAAAGAAAGGAATATGGTGGAGTCAGTTAAACAGGTGCAAATACAGTGAATACTAATTATAGCTGACATTCATTGATATTCATTTGCTTTGCCTACATTTTACATGCATTATTTAATCTAATTCTCACAACACCCTGGTGGTGTACAAACGTTATTATTTGTAGTTTACAGCTAGGGAAAGTGGCTGAAAATTAAATGACCTGGCCAGGGTAAAACAGGTAGTACATGGCAGATCAAAGGCAATTTAAAACATTTTTATATGAAAATAAACATAGACTGTGCATTAGAATACATTTTTTTTCTTTTATTATAAGACCTCAAAGAAACCGTTAGCACTGTGGTAGGGTTTTGGCCATGCCTCCCAGAATAGAGAGAACATACTTTCTCTTCTTATTTGAGAAGCACTGAAGATATAAGTCCAGTAAAGTTAACAAGGATTATCATCATTGCTAGTTTACCATCATTTACAGGTGTGGTCGCTGATCTCTGAAAGGCAAAGTGATCTGGGCACACAACTTTTCCACTCCTTGTGTCGCCTCACCTGTGTCAGGCTGACCCTCAGTGGCAGGCCAGTTCTTCTGTCTTCTTTGGAGATAATTTTTTTCTCATTCTTTCCTTCCTACGTTGAAACCCAATGGTTTGATGGTAGTGGTGTTTTTGTTTGGTTGGTTTTTGGAGGTCTGAAGACATAGACTTCCATAGTATTCTTCTTTTTTTTTGCAGTTTTTGGCCGGGGCTGGATATGAACCCTCCACCTCCGGCATATGGGGCCAGCGCCCTACTCCTTTGTGCCACAGGCGCTGCCCCCCATAGTATTCTTCTTGTGTTCGAGAGCCCATGGGGAAAAGAGGATTTAAATTAGGTTCGGATGGGAGCAAGAAGGAAGCAGAGTGGGAGAGGAAAGGGCATGTCTGAGGGCCAGGGAGAACGCTTTTGAGACAGATGAGTCATGTCTCTATTAAGGCACCAAAACCATGATAGAATTTTTTAGATGACCTCACTTCTCACGGCCATTTGTGTTTTATCCTAATAGTATTCTCTTCTCAGGTAACAAAACTGGGCTCCGTGTGTCATTGTTCATGCATTTTTAATCTTTCTTCCACCATCCTAGAGCACAGCAAGACTTGGAAAACCCACCCCTGTCTGCCTGCTTGGGAGAGACACAGAAATTGGTACTTCTCGGAGTGAAGCTAAGGAAAGGGCTGTCCATCAGTCAGAAAAGTCTCAAAGTGCTCCTTCAGCCTGAGGAAAGAAGAGATGGCTGCTGGAAGGAGGTGAACCCCACGAGGAAAGATGGCTTCTGGCCTGGGCCCTGCCTAGCAGCAGCCTGAGTTCCTCAGCTGGCTGGCAGGGATGTGCCACTAGGCCACCATGGACGGAGCCCACAGTGCCACCCTGCAGCTACAGCAGCTCCCACCCACGAGCAGTGCCAACTCCATGAGCGAGGGCTCCTTCTCCTACAAGGCAAGGGCTCTTTTTCGTTTTGGAATTCCGTGTTTTTCTAACAAGAAAGTAACACCCTGCCGCACTGGGTAACAGATACAGGGTCTGCGTGCCTGTCTTTGGCAGAGAAGGGCAGGCCCTCCAGGCATACAGGGAGATAATGTGATCAAAAGGAAAGAAATGCTTGTTAAAATACATAAACATTGGGGGGAGGAGGTGCATTCTCGCTTAAAAGACTCAATTTTTTAAAAATCACCCATTTCATTCCTAGAGACAATCTCTGTTCCTATTTCAGTATATCTCCTTACCTTTTTCTGGTATCACAAATTTGAGGTCACATTGTCCATAAAGTTTTGTATCTTGGTTATTTTACTTAACCTGATTTGTAAAGTAATTCCCCAAGTCATTGAGTAGTAACTGAAAGCATGCTTTTTTTTGCGGGGGATGGGGGAAAAGCATGCTTTTTGAATGATTTTCCAGTAATCAATTGAGCTTCTGTATCAAAATGTGCTCAAACAGCCACTTCTTGTTGGATATTTGGATTGTTCCACTCTGGGGTGACTGCAATCAGTGAACAAGCCAGTGTGCAAATCTTTCTGCTCATCTCTGATTATTTCCTTAGATATAGGTACAAGGAACAGGTCAAAGGGAATGAACCTTTTCTTATCTTTCTTTTTTTTTGAAACAGAGCCTCAAGCTGTCACCCTTGGTAGAGTGCCATGGCATCACAACTCACGGCAACCGCCAACTCCTGGGTTTAAGCGATTCTCTTGCCTCAGCCTCCAGAGTAGCTGGGACTATAGGCACCTACCACAACGTCCAGCTATTTTTTGGTTATAGTTGTTGTTTGGCAGGCCTGGGTTGGATTCGAACCCTCCAGCTCTGATGTATGTGGCTGGTGCCTTAGCCGCTTGAGCTACCGGCGCCAAGCCAGGAATGAACCTTTTCAAAAAGAGGGGTTTTAATGTCACATGTAGTTGTTTCTAAATACCTGTCAATGCAGCATCTGAAGGCTTGGATTGATTGAAAATAATTTTTTGTTGCTCAGTTAGAGACTGCTAATACCCTAGCGCTGAAGGAGACTTCAGAGGCCATCTCATGAAACACTCAAATTTCATGCACTGGGAAAATGAGGCTGAGAAATAAGAAGAGACATATGTAAGATCATGTAGCAAGTGGAGAGGCAAAGCTAGAACTATTAGTTCTAGATAATAATTATGATAATAACGACTAATATTTCTTTTTTATTTATTTTTTTATTTTTTTCAGTTTCTGGTTGGGCTGTGTTTGAACCCGCCACCTCTGGCATATGGGGCCAGTGCCCTATTCCTTTGAGCCACAGGTGCCACCCTATTTATTTATTTTTAGAGATAAGAGTCACACTCTGTCGCCCTGGGTAGAGTGCCATGGGATCATACCTCAAACTCTTGGCCTTGATTGATCCTCTTGCCTCAACCTCCCAAGTAACTGCAACTGCAGGCACCTGCCACAATGCCTGGCTAGTTTTTCTATTTTTAGAGACGGAGTCTTGCTCTTGCTCAGGCTGGGTCTTGAACCCCTGAGCTCAAGCAGTCCACCTGCCTCAGCCTCCCAGAGTACTAGGATTACAAGCATGAGCCATGGCACCTGGCCATAACTAATATTTCTTGAGCATTTATTCTATCCTTGGTACCGTGCTAAGTTTCTTCACATGCCTTTTCTTAGATAACCTTCACAGTAGTGCAAATGCACTGTAGAGTAGGTACAGATTTCCTCCTCTGTAAATGGGGGTGATAGTAGTACCAACCTCCTAATGGTTGGGAGGATTAAATGACATCCTCCACGTGAAGCACTTAGAACAATGACCCGCACATAAAGGCCAGTGTTTCCCAAGTGCTTCTCTTTCCCATCTTTATCCCCACTTTAGGAAACAGAGGAACAGAGAGTCTCTGTGATGGCCAGTAAGTTTACATCCAGGTCACGTCACCTGCAGAACCCATGTGCCTAACCACTGCACCACCTGTCACCCCACACGCTGGCTCTTCAGCCCATGCTCACCCTGCTACACCACACCCCCACTGGGGGTAATTAAACAGCTTTTATTATTTTAATTCCATCTGACCATCCAGGCCGACTATAGGTTTATGGAAATCATGAAACTGTATCTGCATTAGACTTGTTCTAGAGCAAGGATTGTCTCTGATGTTCACAAAAGACTCTGCCTGACCGAGGAGGACCTGGTAGTTCACGTCCCAAGTCAAATCAGATTCAAGGCCAAGATGACATGTTCTGGCTCAGCGCTTATAGCTCAAGGGGCTAAGGCACCAGCCACATACACCAGAGCTGGTGGGTTCGAATCCGGCCTGGACCTGCCAAACAGTGACAGCTACAACCAAAAAAAAAAATAGCTGGGCATTGTGGTGGGCACCTGTAGACCCAGCTACTCAGGAGGCTGAGGCAAGAGCATCACTTAAGCCTAGGAGTTGGAGGTTGCTGTGAGCTATGACATTACAGCACTCTACACAGGGCGATAGCTTGAGGCTGTCTCAAAAAAAGACATGTTCTCAGCACTAGTGTCTTGTCCCTTGATCTTCTGTCTGTGAAAGCCTGATCTTTCCCCTTCCTGTGGGGCTACTATATTCTTTTAGGGCTGTGATAGGAAGAGGGTCCAGACAAAAAAACTGGGAAACCTGGACTGAATTTACAGATGAAAAAAAACTGAAGCTACATGTACCATCCCCTGTTTCTGTCTGTGGAAATCCTACCCAAACTTCCAGCTCACGTATCACCTTTTCCATGAAGCCTTTGCCAGTCTCCTGGAAATAAAATATAGGTCCTTTATCTACATTTCTATACCTAGTGAACAATTGCTATTATCAAATAATAGAAGCTAACATAGACAGAGTGTTTAGGAAATGACAGGAACTGTGTTAATCCTCACAAAAGCCCCTCTAGGCAGGCACTATTATCACCCCATTTTAGCAGTGAAGAAACTGACACAGAGAGGTTAATTAATTTGCCCAGGGCCACACAGTTGATAGGTATTGTAGTTGGGATTCCAATGGAGTCTATGCACTCCCGAAGCCCTTGATTTTATGCCTATGTTGCTGCCTAAGTTGTGCCAGGCACTCTGTGATCCCTTTCTGCTCCTTGACAGTAGTTATTAAGTGTGGAGATGACAGTCATGGGGGAGGTGTTGCCTTACCTGTAGAAGGGGTGTGTCAACAGCTGGCTTGAAGCCAGGATGCAGGTATAGCAGAGCTTGGCTGGCAGACTGATGCCTCTCTTGCATTTGAATGCGAATGACCCTCCCAGCAAGCCAGGAGGATACAGATGTTTATGCTTTAGTGTTTGCAGTTCTGAGCCCAAGGGATTGTGGGAGATCAGTTTAAATAGTAGGTGATGAGAGGTCTTGGCACCATGGTGTTTAAATAGAAACTGCTGTCAACAGAAGCAAAGCAGACCTTGGGAAGGGAATGGCAGATGTGAGGTGAAGTTTTACTTGGATACCAATATGACCAATGTTTCCTACCATTGGCTGCTTTCCTTTTCTTTTTCTTTCTCTATTTTTTTTTTTGGAAAACAGTGTTACTATGTCACCCTCAGTAGAGTGCTGTGGCGTCACAGCTCATAGCAACCTCAAACTCTTGGGCTTAAGTGATTTTCTTGCCTCTCAAGTAGCTAGGACTACAGGCGCCCACCACAATGCCTAGCTATTTTTTGTTTGGAGTTGTCATTGTTGTTTAGCAGGTCCGGGCCAGGCTTGAACCCCCCAGCCTTGGAGCATGTGGCTGGCTCACTGAACTATGAGCACTGAGCCTGCTTTTCTTTTCTTTTGGAGTTGTAGGTGGTGAAAGATCAATTCTTGGATCAGAGACTATGAGAGACAAAGGTTCCTTGGAGCTGTTGGTAGTAGTAACATGATCATAAAAGTGAACCCTAGTAGGCCAGGGGTGGTGGCTCACGCCTATAATCCTAGGGAGAGAGGATTGCTTGAGTGAGACCAGGAGTTCCAGACTAGCCTGAACACCTGTGAGTCCCCATCTTTGCAGAAAAATAGAAAAATTAGCTAGGTGTGGTGGCACACACATGTGAATGGGAGTCTGAGGCAGGAGGCTCGCTTGAGCCCAGGAGTTTGAGGTTGCTACAAGCTATGATGCCACCACTTCACTCTCCAAGGCACAGAGCAAGACTCTGTCTCAAACAAACAAAAGCAAAAAGCCAAAAATGAACCATAATAACAGCTAGAATTATTCCATGACTGATGTTTATTTCATATAACACAATCCTCTAGGGTTTACAGTCAGCTTCATTTTTCAGATGCGGAAGCTAATTCCTCATTTTTCAGAGAGGAAAGCCAATTCCCCTGAAGCCACACAGCAGTAAGTGGCAGAGGTAGGACCCCAGCACAGACATGCTGTCCTCAGAGTCCATGCTGGGAAGCTGAAGAGGGTGGTGAGGGGAGGCGTGCCTTTGGGTCCGCTGCCCCCTCCCCTTGATATCTGGGTTTGCTGGAGCCATGACTGGTCTGAGCCAGGCAGGCGCTGTGACTCTGGCAGGAGTCTGAACCTGAACTCCTGCCACCTACACATAGTTTTTCCCCTCGGCCAACTTTCCTCATCTGTAGCACTTCCCGTTCAGAGACAGCACCGTGAGTACAGTGACCATAGTCTCAGTTTGTGTCTGTGTATGTTAAAAGTCCCCTTTCAGCTGGCTGTCATGGCGGGCACCTGTAGTTCCGCTATTTGGAAGTCTGAGGCAGGAGGTTCACTTGAACCCCGGAGTGCGAGGATGCTGTGAGCTAGGCTGATGGCACAGCACTCTAGCCCAGGTAACAGAGTGAGGCTCTGTCTCTCAAAAGAAAAAAAAAAGTCCTCTTTCATTCTCAAAGTGTACCCATTTGGATGATATATGGATATCTAAATTAGCCCCTGACAGTTGGGAGGCCTCTTACTTCCTCACCCCTGAAATATGGGGACCAGAATGGTGTGGGGAGACCTGCGCTTAGCTCTGGCCCTGCCACTCACGGGCTCTGACTTTGGCAGAGTCTTGGGTCTTCTCAGGTAACAGGTCTCCCCAGGGAGTGGCCCCATCGATGTATCTGTCTCTCTCCCCTCCAGTTTAGACTGAGACTGTGCCCAGTGAACTCTGGAACAGGTGGGAACCTGCTTAGGTGTCACCTCAGAAGAATTAGCCTGATCTGACTATAGGTGGAATAATTCAAGGGCCAAAGAGGCCGCAGGTGAGGACTCTGGCCTGAGGCACCATGAGACCTCCCCCTGAGCTGGGAACCCTGTGTCCCTTTTTCTGGCTTAAGGGACAGAGTCGCTGATCCAAGGTGGGATATGAGTTGTGGATTAACCATACATGTGTATTTAGGGACACTCTATCCTTTATAACCCCAAAGAAAACATCCAAGTGGTTCCACAGCAAAAAGAGGAACACAACAACTTGAGCTCTAACCAGTGAGGTCTAGAAGTAGGAGCAGGCCAGGCACTGCCCTTCCCTCCCCTCCCTGCAGCAGAAATGGACACCCCATGGACTGTTCAGGGGCTGAGGCTGGAGGAGGAGCCTCTGGATTGTCCTGGGCCCAGCACTGGAGGTGCCAATTAGGTGTGTGCTCAAACACTGTAACCCTGGGCCAGTAACCGCTTCTTAGCCTGACTTGAAATGCTCCTGAAATTGAACCAGTCACCACTTCACGAGGGACTGGGGGCATAATTACCTTCATGTTAATGAAGTCCTTTGAAATGCTTAGATGGAAGGGCATGAATTATGTCTCCTGTGCCTGTAACATGTGATTACGTATGAAGTTTGCTATGATTGTAGAAGTGGCTTTTAAGAGAGACCTCCGCTGCCTGTGTTGTTAGTGGGGATGCAGCTCTTCCGAGGTGGTGGGTTTTTTTTCCTAATTGGCTTTGCCATCTCTGAAGGGTGAGATCTTTGCCATGTCACAGAGCTCGGTGGAGCAGTCTGGAAGGGCAACTAGCTGCAAATGGAGAGGATCCGAGTTCTGGGTTAACTGTACACGTGTACTTAGCAATACTCCGAAAGAAAACATCAGGCCCAAGTCAGAAGGCAGAAATCAGCCTTCTCACTTCAGATCCTGCTCTCTCTGCCTTTGACAAGTTATTTCACTTCTCTGAGCCTTACTTGGCCCATCTAGGAAATCCTTCCAACTTAGGTGGTGAAAATAGGCCTCACAGTACCCATGTGACAGGGTCGTTGGCAGCCTTAAGAAGGGAGGTCTGTGCTCCTTCAATAGCAGATTTTATCCTCATAGTAACTGTTGGGGCTCAGAAAATGATATCCCGAAGCAAAAACCTCAGGAGTAGTCTTGGAAGCAAAAGTTTCTCTCCGATTTTTCTGTCCTTCTGTCTCTGGCCCCTTATCCTCCCCAGAGGCTAATCTTAGAAACCTCGCTGCTCACGGATACCAGAGCCATTTTTCCCCAAGGCCAGCCATAAAACCTGAAAATGACTTTTCCCCTAGCTTTCTGTGTAAAAACCAGCCATAAAGAAAATATCTGACCTGCCTTGTTTGACGGTAGATCATAAGACCCCCTTGTTAGAGAGGGTCCAGCCCCATCTCCAGGAGGAAGGAATGCTGTTCAGAGAGGCCAAAAAGAGTCTAGGCAGACAGGCCTGGCTGCTTCTCCCTGTTCAGTCTATTAGCGTTAGATCAGCCCCTGTTGGTCCGATCCTATCTCTACCCGGTTGTCTGTGCTTTGTTGAACCAAAGCACACAAATGGACAGTTTCCTCTGTATCTTTGGCCCTTCACGCTGAAGGCTCCCATCTCCCGTGAAACTATGATCAAATAAATTTCTGTGCCTTTTCTATTATCTGCTGCTTGTCAGTTGATTTTCAGCAACCCAGCAGAGGGCAAAGGGCAAGTTTTCCCTTGGCCTCAACCTTTTACCCTGCAGTGTTTGTGCTGCTCAGATTGGTTTATCCTGGCGAGGTTTATGATTTTCACTTCTAGATCCCACCCCTGCTGACCCCCCTCTCTGAAATATTATGGACTTACCTGTGCAGCCCCAGAGGCTGCTCCCCTTCCCCCTTCAGCTCTTCCACTGGTGTGAGTTGCAAACGCTTCATAGACTAAATCCCTGAGCAGTTAGTGAACGTCTCATCAGAGGCCAGCTTGGTTTCTTGGGTTAAAAATAAAATAGTGGGGGCGGTGCCTGTGGCTCAGTGGGTAGGGTGCCGGCCCCATATGCCAGAGGTGGCAGGTTCAAACTCAGCCCCGGCCAAAAACTGCAAAAATAAAAATAAAAATAAAAAAAAATAGCGGGATGGGAAGTAGGGGGTGAGGGATAAAAACTTACCTATCTGGTACAATGTATGCTATTCTGGTGATAGGCACACTAAAAGCCCTGACTTCGGCATCATACAACTCATCCATGTAATGAGAACTCTTACACCTCCTAATATTTTAAAATGTCAATTATAAAAAAAAAAAAAGCAGCTATCAGTCATAGGTTGAAACACATGACATTATCATTTTTGTAGGTCAGAAGTGGTTGGATATTGGCAATTTCATATGGTTCATTCCAGTGCTAAGAACGGAGGTAAATGCTTTCTCCACATTGTCTCAGGAAGTCCCCCAATAGCACTGAGTGGTAGGTGCTATCATCTCAACTGCAGGAGAGGAAGAAACTGAGCCTTAGAGAAGCAGAGCCCGCCAGGCCACCTTGAACCTGCAGCCGTGTGATCCCCCAGGGTCCTGAGCAGCCATTGCTCAGGTCTCAGGTTTCTGCACAACTCCCAGAGCCTGTCTCCAGCTCTCCTTAGCATCCCATAAAGGGAGCACAGCAGCCTTGAAGTGTCCTTGGGAGCTGGAACCAGAGTTCTGTTGGCCCCTGTGTGTAGAATTGCTACCACAGTCTGTATGGTGGCTCACGCCTTGTAATCCTAGCACTTTGGAAGGCTGGGGTGGGTGGATCGCCTGAGCTCAGGAGTTTGAAACCAGCCTGAGCAAGACCCTGTTGCTACTAAAAATAGAAAAACTAGCCAGATGTTGTGGTGGGTCCCATCTACTTGGGAGACTGAGGCAAGGGGCTCTCTTGAGCCCAAGAGTTTGAGGTTGCTGTGAGCTATGATGAGACAGCGCAGCACTCTACCCAGGGCAGCAGAGTGAGACTATCTCAAAAAAAAAAAAAGAAAGAAAAGAAAAGAATTGCTACCAGTTAACTCTTTAACCATTCCTCTTCATTAGTCTTGGTTAGCCGAACTAATGGACTCAGTTCCTGCCACCACCTGGTCTTTCCATCCCTTGGAGGCCGTAGTCCTTGCTTTGTACCCTCCACAAGGGCCACTAAAGGCAGAGCTTCTTCCGAGGCCTTCAAACGTGTTCCTCACCCATCCTTTTAGTTCTAAAATTTTTCATTACAAGTTTAAGTATTTGCAAAGTATATGATATCTGGCACATTCAAATACTGATACTTTATTTTTTTTTTGAGACAGAGCCTCAAGCTGTCCCCCTGGGTAGAGTGCCGTGGCATCACAGCTCACAGCAACCTCCTACTCCTGGGCTCAAGCAGTTCTCCTGCCTCAGCCTCCCAAGTAGCTGAGACTACAGGTACCTGACACAATGCCTGGCCATTTTTTGGTTGCAGCCGTCATTGTTATTTGGCGGGCCCAGGCTGGATTCGAACACGCCAGTTCAGGTGTACGTGGCTGGCGCCTTAGACTGTTGAGCCACAGGTGCCGAGCCCAAATACTGATACTTTAAAATGCTATTTGAGACTCTTAACTGAAGCCCCAGGTATATAAAGACCATTCAACACCCACCATCAGTCTTCTGAAAAATATTTGAGCCATTGGCAATGGGCAATTTTATAAAATTCCTTTTTCTCCCTGAATTTGTATTTCTTTTCCATGGCCCTCTCAAAATTTTATCCCAAAATTGTGTGTTTAACACTTAGACGTTTTATGGGCACCTATCATACTTCTGTTTAAAGAAGAAGTTTAGAAAAAATAAATTTAACAGAGTTATTTGAATGGAGAGTAGCTTATTTATTAGGCAGAGCACTTGAAACCAGAAAAGGTCTAGAAGGCTCTGCTTTAGTAAATGAGCTGTGGGCTTTTATAGGCCAAATGCTGATGGCGGAAGCAAAGGAAAGAAAGTACCTGAAGGGCTCGGTGAGTAGGGCGCCAGCTACATACACCAAGGCTGGCGGATTCCAGCCCAGCTGGGTTCTGCTAAACAACAATGACAACTGCAACAAAATATAGCCGGGTGTTATGGCGGGCGCCTGTACTCCCAGCTACTTGGGAGGCGGAGGCAAGAGAATCGCTTAAGCCCAAGAGTTAGAGGTTGCTGTGAGCTGTGATGACATAGTGAGACTCTGTCTCAGAAAAAAAACAAGAAATTGCCTAATGGACCGCTGCTGGGCATTTGCCTTATTTGGGTATGATCTGGTAAAGAGTACCTAGTTAGAGGTAAGTTGAAGGTTTGTGACTGGTGAAGTTTAAGCGTCATTTAACTGGTTAAATTGAGTTTTCGTTTGCTGATGTAGAAAACACAGTGCTGGAGCCATCTCATCCTAAAGCCTCCCTTTTTTTTTTTTAACCCTTCTCTATATAAGAAAAGATACAGAGTAGGTAAATATAACATATCAAAATTTACTTGCGGCTCGGCGCCTGTAGGTCAGTGGCACACCGGAGCTGGCAGGTTCGAATCCAGCCTGGGCCTGCCAAACAACAATGACAATTACAACCAAAAAAAAAAAAAAAAGGTGGGCACCTGTACTCCCAGCTACTTGGGAGGCTGAGGCAAGAGAATCGCTTAAGGCCAAGAGTTGGAGGTTCTTGTGAGCTGTGATGCCCCAGCACTCTACCAAGGGCAACATAGTGAGACTCTGTTTCAAAAAAAAAAAAAATTGGGCGGTGCCTGTTGTTCCTGCTTGTTGGGAGGCTGAGGCAAGAGAATCGCTTAAGGCCAAGAGTTTGTGGTTGCTATGAGATATGATGCCATTGCTCTCTATCGAGGGTGACAACGTGAGACTCTGTCTCTAAAAAAAAAAAAAATTATCTAGTGTGATAGCTGTAGTTCCAGCTACTGAGGAGGCTAAGGCAGGAGGATGACTGGAGCCCAGGAATTTAAGGTT